>WBNM01028533.1:132785-192222 GCA_013399055.1 Ramphastos sulfuratus | reverse complement strand
CCCCCCCCCTTTTTTTTTTTGAGGACTAGGAAAACTCCTGATTTACAGTCATTTAAGAAGTCTGCCAACAAAAAACAGGAAAAGTCAGACTTTCAGATTTGACATTCCTGATATTTCTAAGGTGTTAAGTGTTCTAAGGTGTTGGTTTTTTTTTTTAAATGAAGTGGGGAGTCAGAGACATCTATCTCAGTCTTCGCAGGTGTTCTTTAACCTAGCTTTCAGAAAATAGTGTTCTACAATTTAAATAAGAAAAAGTGCAAATTCCCCAGCCTCATTTTAATATGTTGCAATTACCAAAGTTTGCTTGAAAAGGAACATAGGTGTTCAGATTTGGAGTAGGGAGAGATGGGATGGAGAAAACCAGTCCAAAATAAAAAGCACCCCACAATAAAACCCATCCCAAATCACCAAAATCAAGATCATATAAACCACAGGCAAGTATAAAAAACTGCAATGTTAAGATTTAAATGCACAAGAAGTGAACAATGAGACATCATGAGATAATCATAAGAATATTAACTTATTCATGCTACCTGTACTGTATTTAAATGTACTTTTGTCAGTAAGTAGCAAGCAATATTATCTGTATGAAATATTAGTTTTACAGATACTAGATGAAACCCTCTTTCTTCTACCCTATTATATTAGGAAAAATTTCTGAATTGGTACAAGGGAGTACTAAATCTTAGAACACATCCAGAGGAGGATGCTTCCTATACATGGACATCAAGAACATTGACAAAGCTGCTTTTTGATGGGTTCAATAACGTGTGAATGTCACAATGAAAGAAATTTTGGGCAGCAGTCAACTGAAAATACAGTCTGTTAATTCAACCTCAAAATAAAGACATTCTTACTGCCTGATTACACTTTTTCCAGCCCACATCACCCACCTTAGCCTCAGATGTCTAACTACCTATAAAGGTAGAGAAACAGCAAAGAAACTCATCTAACAAGCCCAAAACTCAAGCAAGGTGGAGAATAATGACCTATTCCACTTACAGATAAAAACACAAAACAGTTCAAAGGGCCTTTTCATCCTGGAACTCAGCACAGCATAGCCTCGCCCTCCATACATATCTAGGTTTTCAACTCTGTTAACTTGGCCTTAAAACAGTAGATAGTCTGGGGAATAGTTAAGTTAGGACAACAATTTCATAGAATCATAGAATGGTAAGGTTGGAAGGAGACCTCAAGGATCATCTAGTTCCAACCCCCTGCCATAGGCAGGGACACCTCCCACTAGTACAGGTTACTCAAGGCCTCATCCAACCTGGCCTTGAAAACCTCCAGGGAGGGAGCATTTATCTTGTATTCACTTGTTAATACAAATTTCATAGTTGAAAATGACCAGTTATCTCACCATGAAGCAGAGAAAAAAAAAAAATCAAACCAAACCACACTATGTGCCTTAATTGACACTACATATAAACTAAAAAGAACAGCTTCTGAACCTCAAAGCTAAAACTACTGAAACACATTTTGTCTGGCTGCTCCTATTTTGAGTAAACTCAAAGGAAGTTTACTCAAAAGCCTGTGGGATTGGATTGGGGTCTTCTCTCTGTAGTCATGGTGCCCAAGTCTTTCTAAAGAGAATTGAGATTCACTGGCGGCTCCTATAAGTAGGGGTCAAATTCAAAAGACAAACACAGCCAAGAAATGCAAAGAAGCTGTGGGGATTGAAAACAATGTTCACTGTTAATCAAATGAACAGATACAGGTAAGTCTATAATTAGTCTGAGAACACAAAAGAGCTAAAAAATGTGACTTATTTTAAGATCACAATGAGTAACTATCACTTTGGGCCTTGACTTTCTCTCTTTGTGCCCAGCAACATCTTTTCCACAACAGTATGCAGCCATTCACCAAGATACTGCAGTCTGAGATGTATATACACATACAAATATACAGAATACAATTACATTGCGTGCTTAGTTCTGTATTACTCAAATTTGGTGCAGGAATTTAATTTTCCATTCTATTTATATATGGAATACGCATTTGCACTGTCCATGTATGCCCATGGACACAAAATCAGATTTAAGATACAGGAGGCTCTCACAGATGTAGTTTGCTTGAAACAGAGAAAGTCTGATCTTTCATAAGATTTGGGAAAACCGGTGTCGATGTGTCTATTTCCAGAAGGTCATTATCCCTCAGGGCCAGGAAAGGTACTGCGTTCCTGCTATTCAACAAGGCCAAGTGTAAGATCCTGCACCTGGGTAGGCACAATCCCGAGCACAAATACAGGCTGGGTGGTGAATGGCTGGAGAGCAGCCCTGAGGAAAAGGACCTTGGGGTCTGGGTTGATGAAAAGCTCAACATGAGCCTGCAGTGTGCGCATGCAACCCAGACAGCAACCAGGTCCTGCATTTTCTCTGATTGCTTTGGTTTTGTTTGCTTGTTTGTTTTTACTATTGCAAACGTTCAGGGTGTTGAAGTCAAACAGAGTTAAAATACACTAAAATCCCAAGACGCATGACAGTGAAATTCAACTACAAGGGCACATATGAAAGCAACTAATATATTAGGTGGGCAGGCACCAAGGGCATGTGCCTGGGCAGTGGCAAACCTCCATCAGCAAGTGACAAAAAACCCTTGCAGCTATTGGAAGTGGCACAAGAGGAAGCAGATGAAAGCTACGAAGGATGGTCAGCCATAGCAGCACTTGCTGAGGAGAGGAGGGGGCAGTTAAGCACACAAATATGGTTTG
Source organism: Ramphastos sulfuratus (assembly GCA_013399055.1). NCBI lineage: Eukaryota > Metazoa > Chordata > Aves > Piciformes > Ramphastidae > Ramphastos > Ramphastos sulfuratus. The sequence continues at coordinate 189,509 of WBNM01028533.1, read as the reverse complement.
AAGAGAGCAGAGCTTACAGACAGAAACAATTTCAGTAAAACAAGTGACATATGACAAGGGTTTTAAAATAGAATATATGAGCAAAGAACAGGACTGAGACATTATAAAGGAAGGTAAGACATTGTGTTGATAACCTGGGTGTGTGTGTGTGAGCTGATTGGCTGTATGATATGCTCTCTTCTGAAGTACAATTCTGGCTATTCTACCTCATTAAACACTGGACTCTCAACTTTCACCAAGCCTGGGCCTGCTGAAGAGTGCAATGTTATGCACATAAAAGCAGTTAAAAGCTCCTCCTCTGTCTCAGCCAGGATGCCAACAAATGACAGTTGTCTACCATTTTAACAGGATATGGTTAAGGAACAGCTAGGAATCTTTTTAGAAGTGGTATAGCAGAGAAGGCCATTGCCTCAGTCATGACAAAGTCTTGGGAGAAAACACGAGCTGCAAAAGGGAGGAAGCAGAGGAGATCCCAAATAGGCATTTCTTCCTCCTACAAACCAAAGTAAGGTACAGACAGCAGGACTTCTAACAGGCCTTAAAGAAAATCAATTATGTCATTTTACTTGCTAATGTATTAAGAATTTCTATACCTTTTCTTGGTCTTTATTTTAACCACTCTATGATGGCTAGGCTGGTGCCACGCTCACAGCCCAGAAAAAAGCATTGAATGGAACCTTGCAGCAAGGTCCAGGTTTGCCACTTTCAAGAATTTGCCCAGTTTTCAAAATTAAACATTTGAAAATACTCCAAAGCTTTCAGTTTGACAAAAGACCTCACAGCACTGCCAATATTTCAGCAATGGTCTAATTCAATTTGACAAAAACATCCAGTGAAGAGCCAGTATTTGCCACTTAAACAGAGAAATCCCAACAATTTTCATAGTTGTTGGGATTTTTCATGGAAAAAAGCTAGAAAATTACAGCACTGACACCTATTTCTGCATGTAACAGAGCTGCCATATTAAGATACTAATAAAAGAAAGAATAACTTTAAAGACAAGATATTGAATGCATTTGTCAGCCCATGCACTTAGCCTCCACTGTCAAACAGCTGGAATGTCTATCAGATGCCTGAGATAATATGGATGGAAGTGATGTACAATATGCCACTTACGTCAAATTAGTGACCAGGGGAATATTCAAGTAATGTGGATATATGTCACAACACTTCTAGATAAGGTTGGAGCTTGGAGTATATATCTAATGTTAATTCACACCAGAAAAAAAACCTGTAAATGTTGTTAATAAAAAAGAAAACACAACAGCCCAGAGTTGCCTGTTCTGTACCACGACCAGGAATGGTGGTTCCACTCTCCTTTCACTTTTACAGACTTACGGTTTATGATAACCGTGAAAAAGGAAGAGCTGTCTCCAAACACACTTACTGAAGTGAAGCATATGCCTGGCAGGGGACACCTGGCTCTCATTCCAACCTGCAAGACAACTGTGCTACAGGGATATGTGACTGCAAATACCTGATACAAAGAAGAACTGCAGAATTATACCCAGGGTTACACCAAAACAGTCATCACTGAAACTGAATGACAACTAACCTCTTAGGATCTCACTGCTTAGCCCCTATAACAAAGCATGAGAACAGGAAGCACCTAAGGGTAACCCAGGGGACTCTTGCTGAGGACAAGTGTGACATTCTGCCAGGACAGGCCAATGTGATGACAACAGCTTACCAAATCTATCTCATATGATACGATACTCAGATAAAAAAGAAATGAGGGGCTATTAAAGAGAATAAGGAACAGGAGAATAATACCACTTCAACTGCTATACTTGTAATGATTTGGGATTATTTCTGTGTGGGTGGAGAGGGGCTGTAGAGTTCTGATGGCCTCCTCTTAGCTTCGGTGGTTTCCTCATGGCAAACAGTGAATCACTATTCTAGGAGACTAGGAACAAAGCAATAAACTAACAAAAAGAAGGGGACATACAAGGAGAACCATAAACACACATTTAGGGAAAAAACACACTGAGAAACATGAACAACAAAAGCTCTGAGGAACGAATTTTTTAGCCTGCTACACTAAAATTTTAAGAGCCACAGTAGTAAACAAGTTATGGGACCCACTTAATCTTTGAACACATGAAACATGAAGACAGTGAAATATTTTTGCATACCAGCAGAACCACCAGACCCTCACACTTGGGATCTTCTCCCTGTCTTACCCCTCCACCTGAACTCCTCTTAGAAAACTCCAAAGAAGTTAAACAATTACAGCAAGAATAACAAAGGGAAAGGGGACACACACACACGACTTTCCTTTTCCTGATGGTAACCGAGATCCCTCAAGCATAGAACTAATTAAACACATACAAATACCTGCACAATGTGAACAAGCCTCTTCTCAGCCTTCCCTTGGGAATGACAATAAATCTAATGTCTAATGTCCCTTAATTTCTAATACTCCTCTGTACCATAAAATATCTTCTATCAATTTATCAAATGCTTCCTTAAATGCACTTAAGTGTTCTGGCCTATGTTGACAGACAGGCCTGTTGTCAAATAATCTGCTAGGAAATAACCTTTTCACTCTTCTCACACCTACTGGATATCTAAAGCATCTAGCTGAGTATTGCAGACAAAATTCTGACAAAATTCAACAACTTATATTAAAGTTCTAGCAGAATTACATTTACATCAGAAAGATTTTCTACTTGTTGCAAAACAACAACCAGGATCTAAATCAGAAAGAGGAAAAGAGAAAAAACCCTTTCTTTCAGTCTAATTTGTTGAATACACAAAGTTAACCACAAGTCACTTTCAAGTTAGTACTTCACTGTTCTCCCCTGACTCTTTCAGAGGAAGGAGATAAATTCTGCTTAAACACAGGAATACATACTGAAATTCAAACAAAGAGGGAAAGAGGACTAATTTTGTGCTCCCACAACTACTATCACTCCCTTTTTTCCCCAGATTAATTATATTTCAACTTGTTGGTATCTACCCAACCCAAAAAATACATTAAATATAACAACACAGTTTTTTACAAGATGCTTTGCAACGGCAGACCAATTTAGGGTTATATACTCGAGGGTTGGTGACTGGATCTGAGATTTGCTGCAGAAGGAGGAAACAAAGTGCCTTTGACAGTATAACCTTGGAGTGATTAAGCACACTGAGATGAGGTTGATCTGTATGCAGAAGTTAACCAGCAATTCCCCAGGTTTCAGCCATCACTTTGATGTGAAGCATTCAAGCAATTTTAATGCTAATTTTGTCAAGTTTGTGGTATACATTTATCTCAAGTACATACAAATGGGTCAGTGCAAACACTTGAGCAGTCCAGGAATCCTGCATCATTAAGCAGGGCTCCCAGGTCAGTCAATGAAGCTTCAGCTCTTTAATCATGTGAATGGACTTGAAGGTTGGGACTGGGAGGGGAAAGGAGCACTTGGCTTGCAGCTAGCACAGGGATGTTGCAGAAGGTACTGCTGGTAATTCTGCGCCTTTTAGCACGTCTTCTTCAAAGCACTAAGCCATAGTATTCTATGGCTGCTACACAATAGAGAAGCCTCTCAGCCCTGTTTGAACCTAATGACCCAGGCCCAGGAAGAAGCAGATCCCAGATGCACCAAGCAAGCACCAAACATGAAGGGAGAAAAGACAGTGGCAGAGGGCTACCCATATTCAAATCACAGGAAAAGCAAAGAGGCAGGTGACAAAGAAATGAAACTTCGTTTGTTTGCGTTAGGATATGCTTTTCATGCTGAGTTTTCTGACCTCCTCAGAGCACAGTTATCTGCTTACAGGAAGGTTTTGTGTCTTGCTAAAACTTTTATGGGACAAAAGGGACATCATAGGGGGCATCAGAGAAACAAGAATACCTTATCACCACTTTTATTAAGAAGTTAAAATTAAGTTTTTATAATTATTTGATGGGAAGGGAAATTACTACATCGCAACCTCAATACCACATGTCAAATGAAGATCAAACTATTGCTCTCAGTGGTTTCCAATCCCCTGGCCTCAGGGAGATTTTGGTATTTCTCTTTTATGGACTTTCATAATGGAACCCCAGGCAGTAGACTCTACAAGTAAGTTCCATATAAAACCATTATTTACCTCCTCTGGTTCTGGTAACAATTTAAGAAATTCGTGCAGCAGTTCAGAACTATAGGGCTCACTTCTTCCATGATAAATATCTTCAATGATGGATTCAGCAGACCTTGAAAAAAACAATTGAGCATACACATTTCTAACACTTGCAGGGTGAATAGTTACACAAATTAAGAAAAAATATGCCTGGGCTACTTGAAGTGACTGATGCCTTTACTGAAGGGTCACATCATCAGTCAAAGATAGCACTGAAACAGCTTCCTTTAAAGTAATAAATTAAAAAAAAAAAAATCCTCACGCCTTTCTATTAATTCTTTACAAAGAAAGGAAGGCAGTGAAAACCAGATCTCATGCAGTATTACATGAGATAGAAAGGCTTCCCTTATATACACCTGGAAAATCCCTTCAGCTGGTTAACAGTAGCAAACTCTAAACATTTGAAGCTGCCATAATAGCTCGAAACTAAACATATTAGAGAACAAATTATGAAGTGCAGTTGGTGTGGAGAAACCTGAACAGAACTGTAAACTCCACAAAGAACAGAGAAAAATATACAACATATTCGATGAGAACTACAAAGAATTTCACATATCTGCAGCTTGCACTGGCTGCATGAAAAAATCAAATCTTACTTTTTGAATTGTTTGAGAAATATCCCAATGTTCATACTTCTTTTTGCATCCAAAATGGAAACCTAAGAGAGAAAGCAAGAGAGATTAATTTACCACTACCGAAGAAAATACCATATGATGCAAACAATTTCTTACATTACAATCTGTAGATACTGTTTGCAGTTGCCACCAAATTGCAGGCCAAATGAATAGACAAGAGTCACTTTTTATCAACAAAGATAACATATTACAGAACTAGTTTTTTTACCAGGGAAATACACAGCACATTTACACTTGTTTTAAGTGGAGCAAAAAAAACCCTTTAGTAGCATTTAAATAAGAAAGAAATCACCGTAGATTCTATTTCACTACATAATAAAAACATTCTTCTTGCTTATTTCATAACGATGCATCTGAAACATGTTGCTTATCAAGTAATATGCTGTATTGCATTCTGAGGCCACACAGGTAATGAGCACTGCATTTCGACCCCCCTGTATTTCAGAGTTTTTATAACAAACGTGAGGCTGGGCTTTCTAAGCAGAGGTCAGTCTGCACTCCTGACTTAGTTCATGCAAAGTGATGATCCACAGAAAGATAAGTCCACTTTGAATCAAAACCTCAGACACATAATACCCAAATCTGTTTCCTTCATCTAGAAGCAAACAGAAACCCATAACAAAATAGTAGTCTCCCTCCACTTTGTATTTTAAGATGAATTGCAATATCATCTTACGTGTACATTTCTGGAGAATAAGTGGGGTGGGGGGTTGGAGGTGGTGGTGTTTCCCCTATTTCCTGTTTTATACATTTTAAAATAGAAGTGGTAATTCTTCTTACATTGACTTTTCTTCCTGTAACAGCACACAAGTACAAATCTGAGGTGTTTGCCCTGTCTTAGTGAATCACGTCCTTAAGGTTAAAATTCTACCAGAGATATTTTGGTGTTAACAGCTACAAAAGTCGTAAGATTTACAAGGATAAGAGAATTGTTTCACACCAACAGTGACACCTGACTGCTACAATAAAACAACTCAGCACACACAGATGTTCAAGACTGCTGTTGCACTCACATGATGTTTGAGGATTTGAAAACCGAAAAGCTGTCTTGACCTCTGTGACAGGACACAAATTAGAAATACATATAGAAATGCCATGTTGGCCTCATCACGAAATTGAGCTAGCCTGCAGCCAGCAGGTGATACTGAAAATACAAGTAGGATTCATGCACTATCCTCAACATAAACCCAGGAGACAGCTTCCTCATCTGCTGAAAAAGAGTGGATCGAATATTGAAATTCTCTGACATTTTTTGAGTTTCCTCTCTTCCAAACCCAGCAAAGACTAGAAAACACAGGAAATACCAGTGTATCAGTTTTAATTAGATAATTGCTAGCATGAAACCTCTAAGTTTTAGCACGTGCAAAGATAAGAGGACAGATTGTGGTTTATTCCCATTATCTTAGGAGTTGAGAGTCCCCACAACAGACCATTTGGGGAAGTCCTTAAGATAGGTTCAACTATCTCTTCCCCCTGCAATATCTAATCTTTTTCAAATGTTTTACAGCAGGGACCTCTCACTGACCTCTCAAATTGCAGCTGCAATCTCTAATTGCTCTGGTTTCTCTGATTTCTCTGCAAAACTGTAAGCCTTTTATTTTTACCACTCTGATTTGGCTTTTGCTTTGTTGAGGAGTTTGTTGGTTGGTGTTTGGGTTTTTTGTTTGTCTGTTGGGGTTTTTTTGTATGGTTCTTGGTTTTGGGGATTTTTTGTTTGTTTTGGGGTTTTTTTTTTGGGTGGTGGTGGTGTTTGTGGGGGTATTTTTGTGTTTGTTTCCCCCCTCCTTTGTTTTTTAAAACATATTTGCAGTTAACCTTCTGTAGATATTATTTTCAGTCACAGTCTGTAACTGTTACAATAGGAGCAACCACTAGCTGGGTAAAACCTTTGGTTTCCATGGCACAAATCAGATTCAGATTTACAGTAAAACCTCAGCAAAAGTAGGGATTTTTTTTTTTAACATCTTCACTTGAAGAAAAGCAACAGATGGCAACATATACAGCTGAAGTTGTCTTACCAGCACAACATAAAAATGTTCTTAAGTACAAGGACCTTATTCACACTCTTCTTCCTCTCTCTATGACTATATTCTTTACTTATTCTGATTTCTTGTTCAAATACACAACCAAAAGACATGGCTCAGTTTCTGGTCACTCTTTGCTTGATGTTCACTTCAAGATTATAAAACGTGTTTGAAAAAGCTGTCACTACATAACTACCTTCAAAGAGTTTCTAGGTGGCAGAGTGATAAAGACAAAAGGAGAATCTGGCAGATCTTAACATCTGTTTGTAATGTGTACTTTTCTTCCCCACTTTCATTTGATTTTGTCCTTAAAAGAGAGCTGTCTGCACTATGACTTCCCACCAAGCTGTTGATTTTTACTCTTTAAATATCGCCCTAGCTTTTTATAAATTCTCCTCAGTCTGCTCCTATCTTCTGTTCAAACACACCTTTGGCACTAGTGTCAGTACAGCATGTTCCAAATCTTTGTTTGCCACCTTAAGAGATTTTCAAGTGCTGTCCATCAGTAATACCCTTGGTCTTCCTGACTCAAAAGCATACACTGAACTGTAAGAGCAGACTTTCCTAGTCCTGCTAGGATTCTCCAGACCAGAGAAAACTCTCATATAGTTTCTTACAATTTACTTTAGATAAATTCAGGAGAGCTTTCCACATTGTCATCTTCTTCAACTCCTGACAGAAAAAAAAACTATTAAATTTTTGTGTTCCTTCTGCTCTGTAAATACTACAATTCTCTCAGATATTTTGCACCACTTCAACACCTGCACTTCACCAACAAGTGCAAGTGTCACTGCCTTACAAACCTGCCATCTCTCCTTCAGAAACAGCTCCATCTTTGAAACAGGGACAGCTGATTCACTCATGACTCTGCTTCTCATCACCACACTACCCAACCCAGACTATTTCTGAAATTTGCAGTAGGCACAGACCACGGGAGGTAATAACAGCATCTCTTTGACAAATATTAATCCACTAATGAAATATCTGCTGATTTAGATGCATTAAGGAAAGGAGAAAAGTAGCTGGAGTACCACAGTGAAATTGTGGTGACAGTAAGAGGAAAATTCCTTCAGAACTCCGACAAACTTGCAACCAATACAAAAGATTCAGAGGAGTGTTCTGGGTGACACAGAGAGCCTCCCATCAACACTGACTTTGTAGTGACTGCAGACATCCAATAGGAGTTCCTTGCTGTAAGACTGTCCGTAAGGAACAGGAGCTCAACAAAATGGATTTATGACAGAGTATTGAAAGTTAAACACTGTTACGTATTCTCTAGATAAGAAAAATGGGGTTTCATGGGGTGGGATACTGTTTAACAAACTACAGCAAGCATGCAGCAGCCTGGTGGCAGTCTCTGTGCTGGAGGTTAGAAAGGATATAAACAACTTCCTGCTTCCACTTCACTGTACAACACAGTAGCCATCACTGCTGAGTTTAATGTTTTGGCCTCTATCCTCCAAGCCACATGCAGTGGCTGAAATGGTTAAGGGAAGGTGCACTTCCACAGCCTGACAGAGTGAACCTAGCAGTTTACTACAGGGTTATCCCACTCCATGTCATCTTTCCTCATCACATTCCTAGCCTGCTCTTTCCCTTTGGAAGGGACTGCTACCCATCTTATTGCTTTTTTTGCTGTGTTAGTCCGCTGTTTGATTAACAGGTTGAATTTGCTCTCAGTAAGGTGGAATGAGCATCTGATCCAGCACAGCAGAAAGAAAGAAGGCATGCCTAGGCAAGGGGAGAAGAGACATCCTGTTGCTCCTTCCATCTTCCCTTTCTCTTCAGCGCACAGGTAGGGTGAGGTGTCATGGTTTGACATGGGGCCTTTAAAAAAAAAAACATAAAGCCACAGACCTCAAAAAAGTCCAGAGCATCCAGGCATGAACAGGGAATTGCAACCTTTTGTACTTCATTCCCACAATGTGTGTATCTCTATAAAACTGGTGACAGAGTCAGTTTCTGCCCCATTTTGGTCTCCCAGCAGGGACTCCCTTATGTCCTGTTTTGGTATGGGGGAGGGTGTTCGGGGCCTGCTAGCAGCCTGGCCAAAGCTGAATTTCTGGCTGTGTTATTTCGGGCCTGGTATGGGGGGCACAGTAAGAGGGAGGTATGGGGGGGCATTCAGACTTGGGGTTTTGGCCTTGTTGGAGGGAGGTTTGTAGAAGCTTTGACTTTTGACTTTCGCTTCGGTATTAAGCCCAGACTATGGCTTTTGTGTATTTCATGTGCTTAGGACTGTAGCATTGTAGTTTATGAATAGCACTTCAATTTAGACTTCCAATATACTGTACTTCTATCCAATCCTGTGTGGAGTCTTCTTTAACTACTTTGAGAGTAGTTTTAGAGCCTGTCATGCTCCCTATTAAACTACAACATGAGGTGAGGGACAGGAGCAGAGGAACAGTTTGATGGAGATAAAGACCAGCACCCTTGGCTGGCAACAAGCTGTTCTGCCTGGTCTGCTGCGAGGCTAGCTACAGCCTAGACAAGTGTATGTTGTGCCATACTGTGACACTACGAAAAGGGGAAAGTAAATTGGTATATAAACTTAACTCTATATCCCTACTTTTTCAGAGGTGTAAATTACATGAAACCACAGGACAAATTAAAGCTTTAGTCAAGAAAACATACTAATTAATCTCCTAAGGGTTTGGTGAGTGACTGTTTACAAAATGGAAAGCATTTGTTATAAGAGTGACTCAAATCTCAAAAGGGACTTCTGTTATAATCATAGAATGGCCTTGGTTGGAAGGGACCTCAGAGATCGTCTACTCCAACCTCTCTGACACAGGCAGTGATGCCTCTCAACTAGACACAAGGAGATATGAAGTCCCTATCTCACCCTCTGCCAGTCAGTGTTCCTCCTGCTGGCCTGCCTTCTATGAGCACTCCCCACTGAAAAACTGCCTTTTGGACACAAAAACCTCAGCCACTAGGTAGCTGTAACTCCTTACATTTGAACAACATGATTGTTCTAGTCCTCCAGAACTGAGACTCAATAACCTGAGTTAGGCATCTAGACTCTAAATCACTGGAAAGCGAGGAATTAAAAGGACATGCAGTATTGTAAACTCCTACAAGAGGAGAGCACTTAATCCAAAACTGATCATGACTTCATACCAAACAGTGATATCTGGAGAAGGTATGAAACCCCTAGCTCCACCACAGTCTCTGGGGGAATGCCCTCAACACTAGCTGGAGAGTCACCCTTCACCACTGCCACTGAAGATACACTACTGCACCAAGAGAAACCTAACTGAGCCAGAGGAGCAGACCCTCCAGCCATGCGCTTCTGTATAGCACTTTGAACATGTGCTGGTTGTACAGATTTGGATCTAAGCAATACTTGAATTTACGCAATTGAAGTTTTCTTGAAATTCTGTTGTTGACCTACTAAGGTGACCTACCTAAGGAGAGTAATTCCACTATTTAAATTTTAAAGACCATGTTTCAATGCTAGACCATAAAGCGCTATCTAAAATTAACTGTGTTTTATACAAAAGGAACAGAGGTACAGAAACACAAAATGTCTTGTCCACCTTTTGCTGCCAGGCTGGTGATGCATCCAAGAACAGAACTACAACTTCCTCACACCTGACATGCTCTCCACAAGGTCACCAAATAGCTGTCACAGGTTAAAGCAAGTCAGTAGCAGCCAACAGCACTGATGACGGAAATTACTAACATGCCTATGCCTCCAATCTCAACACTCTTGCTGAACAATGCCTGTAGTAACATCAAGCACATGAGCTGTTGCGTATCTGTGCTTCCACACTTCCAATAACACATAGCTCTTCAGGATTATCTCCTTCCTAAGTAGCTAGTACTGCAAAGTCCATTAACTCACAAGGAATTGCTCATCACTGTCTGACACCGCTGTTGTCACATTTGACAAAGCTTAGCAACAGAGTTGAACATTTTGTCACTTAAGTAGCATAACACAACGGCAAGTCACGTTGCCTCACTGCCTGCCACCTCAAAGGCACCATGGGAGCCCTGAACCACAGTGAAAAGACATCATGCAGCAGAGATGCACTGTAACATTCTATCAGCTCCAGATGGATGTACCAAAACATCAACTTGCAGCAAGGCAGGCTTTTGTTTTCTTGAAGAAACCCTTGTTTGGCAGGTCTATAATTTTAATCTCTAACATTGCTTTTAACCTCCCCAAGACACCCCAAGTTTCAAGCTGTACATGAAAACACGTGAGTGCTGTAGCATAATGAGGTTTTCTTCATGCCTGTTACTGAACACTAGGGATCACGTTCGGTTTAAGAAGTTTATTATAGTTCTACTAGACCTTCACTACATGGTAGATCTGAAAGGAGGAGCTTCTAAGGAAACACAGGTCAGAGTTGTGTACATGTATATGCAGTACAGGAAGTCCACTCACTGCAATCCTGATTTGAAGATGAACATAGCCTGAAAATAATGCAGAGGTTAATGACTACATCTGACTATGGTCCCAATTACTCCTTCCCGATGTTAGGGCTTCAGAGTCTGCAATACACATATCTCTTTTAAGCACCTTGTTTTTGCCTATGTAGAACAAGCATACTATCAGTACATTGGTTTCACACCTTGCCCCTGCCAATCTTATTTTGACATCTCCTGAATCCAGTAGGGTAACATCAACTTCAAGTCCTTGTTTCCTCACCAAAAACTGATACATTTGTTGTATCTCTTGACTCCATGCCCTCCGTTTACAAGCTAACACATATGCAGACACACACCAGTCATTAAATCTGCATTTCAGCCTTCCAATTACTTCACAGAGAGATCACTTGAGACAATCAATTTAGGCTTCAGAAAGAGTCTATCTATAAATCAGGATTAGGAACTAGAAAAGCTACTTATCAGCTCACCAGAGGGTGTTTCAACCTGGATGTGCTTCTATATACTTTCTAACTGCAACAACAGAAATCAGTAACAATTTTCAGACCTTCTTAGAAATTTACTTTAGCATCCAGAAAAAAGCAGTTTAGATGAAATAAAGCTTTCATTAGCAGGAAAGCAAAACTTATAAAAGCTGAAGGTTTAAAATTATCTCAGTTAAATATCAGTTTCTCTGAATCGGTATATTATTATCTATTTCCTTGCTGTCATACTGGTACTTCCCTTCTTGGTATCTCTAGGACATCAAGGATACGCACAACATTAATGTTCACATTAGGATTCTCTTCCCTCCCACCTGGTAGATGTTCATATTTTGCTTGCAAAAAAAAACATAGTGGAACAGTTGAAGAGAACAGTTAGGATACACCTGTGTTTCACAATGAAAACTAAAGGGCTATACAACGAGAGCAAAATGAGATGTCTTCACCTCTTACTGCATATTTGTATTTATTTTGACATGTCATCAAATCACAGCACTTACCAAGTTAAAATAATAAAACACTGCTATCTCTTTGAAAAATAAACATGTCCACTCAAAGAAAGAGTTAATCCTCCCTGTTGTTCCCCTCTACTTCAAATCAAGACAAATTTGCCTTAAGGATGAAGCATGACAGAGAAAGAGATGAAAGCAAATCAGAATTTGCATCAGTTCTTACGGCATTACATAAAATAGAGGTTTTACTGCAGTTCTTACCTCCTCTTTAATCTCTTTAAATGAAGACTTTAAAGATCGACTTCGGAGGTCCTGGGGCTTGGTTTCTTCCTGCTGCCCAAAAAGTTCCTCAATAGTCTTTGTATCAATCTGATATTGCGATCTTGCAGCAATTGTCCAGATGTTGTTTTTACCACGGACTTGTTCTTCAGGGATAGTTTTCCAAAAAAAGCTCCGTATTCTTTTTTTTTTGCCATGGCTGTCATGCCCATTTATTAGCTGTGGCGGTAGAGGTATGCTTGGCCCAGGCAATGGAGGAGGAGGGGGTGGTGGGGGCGGCATCCCTGGGGGAGGCGGAGGGGCTGGGGGTGTCCCTGTGAGAGGACATGGCAGAGGTGGTGGTGGTGCTTCAGGCTGAGCAAGTTGAGATGCTGTCGTGTCCTCATTCATTAATCCCGTTGCAACTGGAATAGCCCCATTTTCTTTGTCATTGACCAAGGAGAGACAATTCATAACATGCATTTTATGGTCTCTCCGAAAAGGAGAGTGTTAGTTCCTTAGATCAGTCTGAAACATTGAATAGCAAGTGCAGCAGCAACTGATACCATGCTCTCTCAGACTCTAGTCTGCCAGCAGCAGCAACATGAGAGGGGACCGTACCATCTTCGCAACCTACAACAAAGGACAATAGGGAGACTCAGATTCGAGAGAGAGACTGGGTATTGTCCCTTGCACTGAAAAGACACTAAAATTAAGGTATATCAAGTTTTTAATCCAGAAAGGCAATTCAGTGAACCAAAAGTCTTTCCCAGGGTAATCGTTAAAAACTTATCCACACCGTGATTTGAAACAGCTCTAGGTACATGGACTTCAAGAACACACACGAAAATAAAGGTACATCTTAAATCATCTACAGTACATATCAAACCCACCTATTGCAGTTCAGTGCAATTTTGTAAGAGTATATATTTATGTCAAATTAGTAAAACAAGCATTATTCCACTTCTAATCTTAAGGGTTCATTTTAAAGGTGATTACACACAGTTGGAAAATATAAGTACTAACAATGGTGGTGGATTAACTGGATCACACAGATGCTGTTTGAATCCTTTTAATTCATGGGTTAAATCCAAGCTGCACTAAAATAATGAACAATATGTCAAGGATTTAACAATATAGTCTATTGTACTGCTCTTTTGCCTTAATGTTTTTCACACAATTGTCAATAAGGGCAAAACAGTGTGTAGTCCCTAAACTCTCTATGTTCACTGAGCATAAACTTACAGCATTTAGTTGCACTTCATAATTACTGGTCTAGTTACACCACCTCCCAAAATGCACTAAGAAAAGAAAGATCATAGTTTGATGAAGCTGCCCATTATAATTTGCTTCAGTGTCTAGGTTAACATAGCTGGTTCAAAAAGTGGAGACAGAAAGGAAAGAGGGGCTGACTGGAACAGTAACCCACACATCCTAAGTGCTGGACATATACTAAACTTTAAATATTTAAGGAAGCTTTTACATCTAGATTACCTTGTGAAGCAGCTTAACAGGAATGACTATAGTTTTGAACAATCTTTCCTATGTGGTCACCAACTAAATGAAGATGCCAATACTGACAGTAAATCTTCAAGTAAGAGTATGACTTCTGCAAAAAGCATGTTTTTGACAAACCACATCTACCAGAACAGATTTACTTCATAAAGAATTCCATGGTTCTATGGAAACTTGTAAGTTATCTCAAAAACCTCTCAGAAACTAGCAGAAAAATCAGAGATACTACTCAATACGAATTTAGGTAGAAGAAAGACAGACTCTGAACAAAAATCAGTCATGGGAAACCTCAACAAAAAAAAGCTGAAGTAATGGACTGGCACAAGAACAATATCAAATCAGAAATTTGGCACTGATGTAGTTGTACGCCTCTTCAGCAGGGTTCACACAGAGCTAATAGCAACCCAGATCAATTTGACATTAAATAATAGTGATGAAAAACCTTTGCCGTTTTTGCCAGAGATCCATCATTAAGAGTGTACACGAACAAACAAGACAAATCAGAAAACAAGCCTTAGGGCAAATTCTCTCTTGGTCTGCAAGGACTCAACCACTCACAGCTTTGCTGAAGTCAATGGAAACTGACAAAATGATCCACTGTACCTTTTCTTCTCAAAAGCTTGCATAGGTAACAATGAACTCATTTTCCCTCATTCTGACTTTCTAACCTTATACCTTATATCATCAAGATATTTGCAAGAACAGAAAACATCTATAAAAACCTCTGTGAGTTTTAAGTTATGGAAAATATTTTAATGGCAGGTTTAAAAGGGGAAGAACTACAAAGAAAATGGATCAGGATAGAGACTTTCAAATTTAAGTCAGCATCAATAACCAGCTGCTATTACAGAGCTCTGTATGTTCATGCATCTCCTACCAAGCTCATGATCATAGAGGCAGAGATGCATAAAAAAAACCAGGTGTGAGGTGGTGGAAAGAGATTAACCACTCAAAGCAATTAAGTGTTGCATTAACTTACAGAAATATTCAACTAGGAAAAAAAATTGTTTTCCTTCCCACCACTTATTTAAAAATGAAAAATTTATTAGTTACACTTCCATAATCACAAAGCAGTATTCAACAGTTATTACTTTCTAACTTGGGTTCCCACAGTTTTAAAAAAGAAGAAAAAAGGAGACAGACAGACTGACCAAACGACCATGCCTCTAGGCAATGTGCAAGAATCTAATTTTGAAATTTCCAATAAATTTAGATGCTTTTAAAAAAAGGGATCAAATCCTAATGAAACAAAGTTGTAGGTGATGAATCATCAGAGTCCTAGCACTAACGCACAAGAGCAAAAAACGACTGATCTCAGTCCTGAGGCTTCTGAGCTAGACAAGGGACACTCCTAGTGAAAGGAGTGGAGAACGCAAGGGGAAGAAAACATCCCAACCTAGATATAAAGATAGATCAATAGATAGAAGAGGAAAAACTGTTTTCAAGCCAAAGCGCTTTGTAGTGCTTTAGATGAGGCAACCTTCACCCAAAACCAGGAAAAAGGAAGAATCAGCAGCTGGAAGGAGGGCATAAAAGGAAAGGCACAGCATAAAGGCTGGCATTCAGCTTTGTCTTCTGACAGATAAGCAAGTTGCAGGTGACAGAGGTCACCTGCTTGGAAGAGGATAGCAGTCTCAAGTTACCAGATACTGGGAGACTGATCAAAATTCCCTTCTTCTGCCTCTCAGAGGTGGTGAGATTGTTCCCATTGCCCTCACCATTACTGTGGGTGGGAGAGGGGAGAGGTCGGCAGCCAGGACAAGCCCTGGGCTGCTCGGTGGTATGTGCAGGTGGCTTCCAGTAGTATGCACAGCAAGAGCAGGCAGGGAACACCACAGCTGTTTCAACTGCAAACTACGATTTGCCAAGACGCATTGGGACTGAGATGCATTAACAAAACCCAGGCAAAATGTTAACTCCTAGAGAGCCTCTAAACACTTTTTTAAACAATTAAAGGGAAAAAAGAGACACAAGAACAAACATAGAAGATGCCTCAATTACACTTCATTATTGCATGTGCATTACCTAAAACATCCCAAGACATGCGAGAGCTCTCAAGTAACATCTTCACTGCACGTTTAACTGTGTCCATATTTGGCATAAAATATTCTATTTCATTGTCTCATGTATTGTTTTTGCCAACCTAATCTGACTTGGAGATGTATTTCAAAGTTACAGGGTGGGGACAACTTTCTCTCCAGATAAGACAAACACTCTAAAGTAATTTGTTTCTTGCAAAAAATGGCAGTTGCCACCGAAACAGACATACACTATATTTGCATACACAAATTAACAGGTGAAACACACGGTGTGCTGAAGGGCATTTCATAATTCATACTGCAAGACATTACTCCCTTTAACTTAAGCCTTATGTTCTCTGCTGCCCGCGTTTCTATGTCATGCCTCCTCCAAATTCTCATGAGAACAACACCGATCCTGCACCAAAGTCCAACCACACTACTTGGCTGTCTGGGTCTCCACAACAGTCATACAAAAAAGAAAAAGGTGTAACTAGTTGCTAACTGCAGATAAAGGCACTACTAGCGCTCCCTCAAATAACCAGCCCCTCATCTTGCCAAATCTCATGGGTTACAAAGGAGATGCAGCCTGCACTATCACAGCAACTTAGGCGTTTAACCACTTAATCAATCCAACAACTTCCCCGGCACGACCGCCCGGCCAGACAGCCCAGGGAGGAAGCCCGGGCGGTTTCAGCCCGCATCAGGATGGGCAGCAGCCAGATCGGATGATTTTGTCACGGTGGTCGACTCCAGCTATTTTTTTGCTTGGGCTCCCAGTCGCTGCACTCACCTCGCCGCCAGGCAGAGGACGCCAAGAGCGCAGCCCCACAGACTTACCGCTGCCGCTCCTGCCTGGAGAGCAATCCTGACTTCGTGAGGCCCTTCGACCGATGCCGCAGGCCACGGGGGAGCACCGAGGGCTTTTCGAGGGGAAAGAGCGTGGGACGGATACTACCCCAGCGGCTAGGCTAGACCCAGGGTGCAGCCGAGATTCGCTCAGTCGGGGCTCCCGCCTTATCCCAGGCAGGCACCTCGCTCCCGCCGCTCCCTCGCGTCCCGCCCAAGCCGCCGGGCTCGGCCCCGCCCGCAGGGGGCGCCCTTGCAACCGCCACTCGTCGGCAAGAGCTGCGCGACCACTCCTCGCAGGACCACGGACGGGAATCACCGGCAGCGGCCCCGGCAGAAGGAGTAGGCAGTCTCCGCGGCAGCCCCAACCCCACAGTACAGGCCCGCCGTGTGAAATGAGAGGGCAAAGAGAGAGATAAAAGAAACGGCGAAGGACACCGAACCCCAGCGTCCCGCGGAGAGAGAAGCCCTTTTCTCCAGGGACACCCTCCCCCTCCACGGTGAATGAAGAAGGACTCACGCAGGTAGCGACCCCCCCCCCGCCCCCCCCCCCCCCGTGGCCCCCGCCNGCCGCGTGCCCCCGGCAATGCAGAGCCCCCACCCAGCCAGCGGGAGACTCGCGCGGAGCTCCCGCCGCGTCCCTCCGCTGCCGCCGCCGCTCACCTCCGCGCCCGCGGGAGCACGCGGCGCCGCGCGCAGCAGAGCCCCGTACCACCACCTCCTCCCATTGCGCCGCGGCGCGCCGACGGAGCGGGCGGGGGCGGGGCTGCGCGCTTGCGCGACGCGGGCGGGGCCGCGGCAGGTGACGGCGGTTACGGTGGTGGTCTGCGAGAGCGCATCAGCTTTCACTCGCGGGATAGCGGCGCCTCGGCCTCTTCCATCCCCAGCCGATGTTACCGAAACGGGAAGGAGGACGACGGACCGGCTCCTCAAGGCCGGGTGCTGCCGCCCCGGCGGGCAGAGGTGTGTCTCCGAGGCGTCTCCAGTGGGTCTGGGTCGAGACAAGCTTCTATGAGCACATAAGCGTACGTATATACCAGTTGCTCTCACGGACACCCCGCAACTATTTCTATAAGAAGAGGGCAGCGGTAGTGGGAGCCACGCTCCCGCGTAGAACGAATATGGTCGATTTTCCCTTTAATCCTTCCATCACTGAAGTCTTGGGTCTCTGCCCTCGCTCTAGGCAAGTATCCCCTTTTCCATCCCCATTTCCAGCGCCTCCTCACCCCGGCACTATCTGCTGGGTCAGCCGAACAAGCCTGTGGGAGCAGGCCGGCAAGAGGGTCAAGCCAGCACACCTTCGGAGCCCTTGGTAACACACTGTCGGGCTTTGGAGACACTAAGACAACTCCGGACAAGTTTAAGAGGTGGTAACAGCCCTAGATTATGTCGCGCACCCAACTCACCTGACTTGTGGACACCTAAAAGCCAAAGTATCATCCAGAGATTAGACAGTTCAAAAATATTTTGCCAAAATAAAACTATTTTTGCAAAAACAGGAAAGGTGAGGAACTTCAGCCATGTAAATAAATAAGAGCTGTAAGGAACAAACACAACCCCCTCCACCTCAACGCTGATTTTTACGTAGAGGTAAAAACCAGAAACTCTGAGGCAAAATCAGAAATTCTGCCCTGAGAAAGGAGAAAAATCTTGCCTTCAGCCTTGCACAATGATCCACCAGAGTTTAAGCTAAGCATATCGCAGAGAAAATAACACCTTGGCACGGCCAGAAGTCGGCAGGCAGGAGCAGGAGGACTGAAATGCATTTCAGCTCGGTGTGGAGTGCCTAACCTGCTCTGCTGCCTCTGCCCAGAGTTCAGGAGGCAGGAACTGGAGGGAGAGCAGGAGGCCAGGCAGCCTCTTCTGGCCTCAGACCTGGAGCCCATGCTCATGGTCGCTGAGGTTACACTATCCCAGCTTACAGTTCTGCAGTCAGAAATCTGCCCTACCTGTCTGGCAACACACTTTGAGCCATTCAACAAAAAACAAGCAAACAAACAAAATAACAAGCCAAAAACAAAACACAAAAACAAACAAACAAAACCCCACACAAAAAAACAACCACCAAAAAAATCCCCATAACCCACAAAAGAGGAAAATGTAAGGAATGCAATGCCAGAATCCGGTCATTTACGCTCAGAATTCACCAAGTGAAAATGGTCCAGCTGCAGTAAATGGCAATTCATCTCATGCCACACATCTCCACTTGGCAGGGTTAGCAGCAGCTGTGGAGGACATGCTCAGCTTTGAGCCAGCACAGACATTCCTCGATAGTGTCAGGTCACTTTTGAGGTCGTCAGCGAGGAAGCGCATTGCTGCTTGGACTGTAACTGCTTGTGTTGGAACCAAAGAAACACTGCTTGCCAGTCATGACCACAAATGTTCCCTCAAAAAGACGGAAAGAGCAAGCCAAACAAGGGACTTGCATAATGGCATTGTATTAAAAAAAATAAACCAAAACCCGAAAAGAGGAGGAGAGGACCTGGGAGCTAGTCTGGATGTGAAGCTAAACTCTTAACTTTTCTTCACTCATGGTTTTTTTTTTTTGTTTGTTTGTTTTTTGTTTGTTTTTTTTTTTTTTTACATCAGAACTTTTCCAAAACAGAATGTTAGCAAATTAAAGTTTCCAGCTGATTTCCACCCTGCTAAAACTGTGAATGCTCAGTAGATATATTTTGCCCACATAGCTGAAATAAATCCGAGTTGCAATCAACTGAAAACAGGTCTTTACAGTAGGAAGCATTAAGCAACTTTAATCATAGCAGCTCCACCTATAATAAGCAACAATGCACCTCCCTAGAACAGATAGCATTTAGATAGTTTGGTATACTATGAAAACAAATCCTGTTGTGAATCTGTTAATAAAATTGTCAAGATAGTTTTCAAGATGACTTATTTTAAGGCATGATTCTTTTTTTATAAGAGGGGAAAAAAGTAGTATGTAAACTGTGCTTTTCCTTAGAGCACAAAAAGCTTCTGAACATGAGTCTGATGACTGAACAGATCTAACAGGAACTAAGCATTTTATACCATCTGAACAAAACCCATCTTTA
This sequence comes from Ramphastos sulfuratus, assembly GCA_013399055.1. Classification (NCBI taxonomy): domain Eukaryota; kingdom Metazoa; phylum Chordata; class Aves; order Piciformes; family Ramphastidae; genus Ramphastos; species Ramphastos sulfuratus. The sequence goes on along the minus strand of WBNM01028533.1, from coordinate 169,715 downwards.
TTACAAGCACTTTTTTCTACAGTGTTCAGATGAAGGCAGGAAAGAGTTAACTGTGACACTCCAGTCACACTAAAACCCAAGTTTTACTTAGTTTCAAAATGAAGCACTATGGTAGTTAACCTCTCAAAACAAATCCTTTAACTAATTATCACTATCACATAAACATAGCATGATGCATACACATATGTAAGAAAGGCAAATCAAGACCGGACAGGCAAAACTAGCTTTCAGCATTAACTCTTAAGTGCTTGAATTTATAGCCTTCAGTATTCTCTAAAAGGCAGTGAAATGTATAACTATTTTTAATTAGCACAGTAGGACGTGCCATCTGTTCAATACCATTTACTAGGAACACAGTGAGGATGGCTGAACTGCTCCTGACTAAACCAATGGATTTTTCATGGCATAAACAGTAACAGGGCAAAACCAAACTAAGAATTTGTTTCAGGTTTACTCTGTTCCATATCTGATCTCTGTAATTAATTAATAAATGTTATCATACAGCCACACTGGTACCCACCTCAGTTCTACTAACCAATGATGCAAGGGAGCTCTCAAAAGATACTGTTGATCTCTTCTTATGCTTCTCCTAGAATATTTACATTCTTCTAATAGCTGTTATCTTGAAAATGGGCTCTCATAACGAGATCATAGAGTGTATTTGCTCTGAGAACAAAAGCTTTTTTTACCTACAGCAATTATTAAATGTTGAATGTGCATTTTGATGAGCTTAAGTACTCCAGGGTATGCTACCAATAGTGGACAGCAGAGAATTTTTCACAGAATGGTTTGGAAAGGACCCTAAAGATCATCTAGTTTCAACCCCCTTTCCATGGGCAGAGACAGGCACTTCCACTAGACCAGGTTGCTCAAGTCACCAGGTTGGACTTGGTGATCATGAGAGTTTTTTCCAACCTGAAACATTTCTGTGATTTTATGATTGGGACTCTGATGAAACAGCAACACATTGCTTCTCCTTTCCACTGTTTTCCCATCCATTTATGCAGGCACAAGCCATCCAACTTGCTACACTTATGTCACAGGGTAAGCTACTTCCTTAATTCACTTCTAACTATTGCCACAATGACAAAAATTGTCACCCCAATCCACCTGGCCACTTGATTTCCGTATAAGACTGACAGAAATTAAGAGAATGGACCTTGGTGAAAATAGGTGCAGTGACATGAACAGGACTGCTGTAACAGACACATAACTGTGCCTATGCTTTAGCACCAAACAACCTGCAAGAACAAAAAGATTTCAAACAGCTGCTACCAAGAACAGAGAAAAACACAGACCAGGTAACAGTCAACTCTATGGATCTTCTCATTAAAACAAATGAACACCAAAACCCAAAAAACAAACAAAAAACCCCACCCAAACAAACCAACCCCCCCCAAAAAAAAGCCCCCAACATTTTCAATTTGATGCAACTTAGTTGACAGTAGTTGGTAAGTTTGGGGTGAAAGCAACCATAAAACATGGAAAACCACCCATCAATGACTAATTAAAAAAATCTGTGGCTAGTACAGCCCCCACATGAAGCACACAGCATGAAAAAAATAACCAGGCTAAAATAAAAATAAATAAAAACCCAAAACAAACCCAACTCTAAAGATAATTGCAGATGAGGAATGCTAAAAATTATACTACCTTATTATTCCACAACAAGGAACAAGAACAGATAAGCAGAAAATACAAACTGACTATGCCCCTTGTTCAGTTCAACAGAGAGTTGAAGACAACATTTAGCTTTCCTTTTATATTACTTTGATCATTTTTTGAAGCAGAGACAGAACAGAGAACGTTCCTGGGAAAACCAGTTGACAGAAGATGGAGATCAAGCTGTTAGTTTAGTGATTCTGGCATGTTACTGTACTCTAGTTACATAGACCTCTTCAAATGTAGCTATAGATACATTTTATAACCAGAAAGGTTCTTTGTAAGGGCTTGGCAAAACATGAGGTACACTAAAGAATATTTAGAGCAAAAGAGAATTCATGCAAACAAAATATCAAGAGCTACAAGTTTCAAATAAGCCAGAAGTGCAAATTACTTATTGTGGTCACTGAGAAATGAAACAGCTCCCTGAGTGTCTGGTGGAACAGCTACAACAGCATTATCTGAAACACTGTTATCTGCTTTAAATTCTTCTGCTCCAGAAACCTCACACAACACTGGAAGGACTAATATGATAACTTGTAACAGCAATGAAATCTTTCACAGGCAAGACTCTGCCAGGTGGGTATGACCCCTCTTCACACACACAAAATCCACCCTGCCAACTCTATCTAGATAAATGCCAGCATTACAAACGTAAGATACAGCTTTTTAAACCAGTATTAGAAGGCCTGATAACCATAATTACTTCCCATTAGAAACTTCAGACATGTCTTCCTTATAGGATCTCCAGAAGGAAAAGTTTCTAAATTTGGTTAAAGAGCTAACTTAGAATATAAGATACAAGCTTGAATTACTTTGTAAGCACATTTGAACAGAGGCAAAGAAACCAAGAGTTAAATATCTTGTCAGTCAGCTGAATGTGGAACCTCACTGAGGCTATTAATTAGAACAAATCAATTAGAATCAAACCAAAATTTGCTTTGGATAGCAAAATGGAAGTCATTCTTCCTTTTCCCAGTACTAAACACAGATTTTAGTGAGTCATAGAATCATAGAATGGTAGGGTTGGAAGAGTCATCTCAGTTGTCCAACCTTTTCTTCCAAGTGAAGAGGCTCTAGCAGTTTTAAGCCATTGCAAAAATGTGAGAGTTACACGTGGGTCATTCCCACACAAGGCAATTTCAGATTCAAGTTCACTCTTACTGTTTCCAACAAATTTGCTCTATCTGGGCAGCAACTGTTCTCAGCAGGACACACACGACTCCGAGGTAAAAAACAATAGCACATTTCAGCTGCACTAAGTATATTTCCATTCTTCACCCCTGCTATAACACTGCTACCTGCATTTCCCAGCTCAGCTGTACAGTTATAAAGCTAACTTCTTGCAGCATCATACCACACATGGCAAGAGTCAGAGACAGTGGAAGTCAATGACTGTAATGAAATTTCCTTTAAAAGTTTAAGTCAAGAATTACGTATACTGAAAGATTTGTTTCACTACGAGTTTACATTCAAGTTGAACTTACACACTATTAAATCATCCCAAAACAAAATAGCCTCTGCATTACCACCTAGTACTGCTTCAGCAGAAATTCTTGGTCAGGAGTGGCAACTCAGAAAAACATGACCAAGTGTTCACCAGAGAAGCTGAGTTCTACTCTGATCCATCACAAGTCAAGTTTGACTGCAAACACCTTTAATATGAATACAAAATTCACATAGGATAGACATTCTGGGGAATGTAAATTAACTACTACAAGACATTCTGACAGAACAAAAAGGTAGCTTTGTCAGACCAAGAATTTAATGAGGAATGATTAAAAAGTTTGCTTTAGAGTTACATTACAGTTGTGTTAAGCACTGAAAACTATAAGAACATCATCTGAAAGGCATTCAAACATACAGTACATAAATCATACAATCCACACCATTGTAAATAACATATATCTGAAGAATTTAATTTTACTTAAGAGAACACAAAGCAACATAACATGTGCAAATGAGGTTGCAAATATATTGAATTTTAAATGTCTATGATAAAACAGACATAGAATTTTACATTTAACGACTACAGGATTGATGGAGAAATTAAAAATCTATCCTCCATGTTACTCCCATTACCTAAGTATGCTTTTCAATTAAAAAGAAAAACCATACTGGCCTGTTTCCCTCTCTCAAAATCATACCTGTCCATGAAGGTTAACTAAAGCTTTAACTTGCTCTAAGTGTACAATGAAACGTAATGTATATGGTCTCCTTCACCTTGGTGGAAATTGACAAACTATTATGTGAAAGGATTTTTGGATTATGTACACTGGAGAAAATATTATCTTATAAAAAGGCACATACTTGTGATTTAAGGCTAGTACGGTATTTGTTTCATAGAGAAAGTAAAATTTTAAATGAAATTAATACATTGCATGGTTGACCTCACTGAGCAACCATTTGGTGCAAAGGAAAAACGTGTGCTTAGAAGCCTCAGACTGACAGTGATTCTTGCTTTAGTGTTATTTGTTTGTTTGAACCTATGATGGAAAGGTACATCTTTTAAAAAGGCATTTACTTCAATTCCACTAGTCAATGAGCCAACTGCTACTCTTGCCTTATATGCAGATATTGCATATACGCCTTATATTAATCTGTAAAATATTCTTTTCACTCTCTCCTTTTTAAAAGTAATATGAAAATTCCTAAAGATGTTCTTTATATTCACCTATAAAACACCAGATGTTGGTACAAATCATGTAAACCTTCGTTTGCAAATATTTTGACTAGCCACCAAAATGACCAGAAATCATAAACATCATTTGTCAGTGCAAATGCATAAGTTTTGTTTCCCCTCCCTCCCCACTGTCCCCATCCCGGTTACACAAATAACCACCAACTTTTACATACAAAAGGAGCGCTTTGTATTTGAAATGACAGAAATTGTTTAGTTACCTTAAAGTCACCCATTTTCCCACCAAACTCAGTTTTACGGTATTATAAAAGGGGGGGGGAAGATTAATTAAAGCTCTTGTGCAAGAATCACTACAACAGTCCTTCAACCCCAACCTTGAATTATTATCAGATTTAAAGATTTCAGATTAACATTCGGTCCTCTCCTCTGATTACTGTTCTTCAAGCCAGGATGGGGCATCTGATCCAGGAGTTTTCAATTTGATGTGGAACTCCTTAAGAGTCTGTTCAAGCTGCTTTTGATTCCCAGAGAAGTATGCTGCAATGGCATTGTGGAACAGAACAAGCTGATTGTGCAATACCTTAACCTGCAGGCAAGAGAAGAGACAGATTAAGAGGAGGAAGCAGATGTTAACATCATAGGGCAGTTACTGAAAAAGAAAAGGTGCATTTGAGACGCTTGGATTTTCTGTAAGTTGTATTTAATAAGTGTGTGGGGTTTGTTTTTTTTTTAATAAACCCAAACAATTCTTTAACATTGCAGTGATTTACAGTTCTCATAAAGTATGACTAACAGTCAGTACCAACTTGGTATGCACAGACCAAAAGCAATTCACTAAACGGTATAATGTTTGCAAATGTCACACACAAGTACTTGATTCCCTGTAATTAGATGCTAAATCTCTTTTAAAGACACCTACTTGTAGACCAAATGGACTTATCTGAGAGTACGTGACAAATGCAGTATCTAAGTATACATTTATTTGCACACACCCCGTCTCCCCCTTGCAGTTTTCCAGCTCACATACACCTAAGTTAAACAAAACTGATGTTCTCTTCCCAGCAGTATTTCTTGTCCATCTCCTGTAACTCAAGATTATTTACAGCGCTTGGTCAGTATCTTGACTACAACATTTATGCAAGTCATGGAACACACAAATCATAAATCAAAACTTGTGGAGGAGATTACAAGAGCAGCTGGAAAGCATAACTGGTTTTCTCTTCCAGTCTAAGTCTATGATGACATGCTATAGCACTGAGGAAGTTAAATGAGTGTTACATTTCCCTCTCAGTACACCAGTAAAGCTCAAGTTGTGAATAAGCATCAGCGGCGTGCTGAAAAGGCATCTGTCCAGCTCCTCCTGCAGTCAAAACTTGCCCTTTTTGTTCTTGAGTGTATTCTCAGCCCAGCACAACCTTACTTGTGTTAGAGCTCAAATCCAGATCGCTAAGAGGGTGGCCCTGTGTCTGTTGGCTGACTGAACATAAAGGGAGGATGTGGTAGGTAGCAGATTATAAACCTTCTCTACTCAAATTTGGCACAGTGCCTTATCTTACAGCACAATTCACAAGGAACAGTCTACTACTGTCATGCAGGGAAGCAAAACAGTCTTTGGGCCGGGTTTGGTCCGTGCCTACCAACTGGCCGTGCTTGTTTTAACAGGTTATTTGCCTAACATGCTTTTCTGAAACATGTGCTACTCAGTATGGAAACACTTTATTGCCTTCATTTACAAAAAGATCTCAACCTAAAAAATCCCAACATATAATAGACAGTAGAAAACTGAAACATTTTACACTATAACACAGACATGTAATATACTTTTAAAATAAAATACTGTAAGGAAAAAAGGCTAAGCATGTGTCTGTGTGTGAGTTTCAGCACTGATAATTGAAACTTCTCTTGAGTATACAACTTTTTTACTGAATAGTCTTATTTCATAAATAAGTTTTGCCCATAAACTGACAACTGCACAGACCTTAGTATCTTACTTAAGTGATAGCCTCTGTTCGCTGACCCACATTTTTGTCAAAGTTGCTCTGACAATTTGAAAACTAGTATTCCTGTGTTTTCTTCCCTAGTAATTTGGAACAATTTAACTAAATACATGTTAAAAAAATGGGCTTTTTGCTTCTATCAAAATGCTCTTCCAAGAAAAACCACAAGAGGTATGTATGGCTACAAAGGAGTTCACTGTGCACATCGTATCTTGAGACTGTGAAGTCTATTGTAAATGAAAAAAGGAAAAACAAAATTAAATGTTTTAAGATTTAGGAGATACAGAATTTAGTTAACTATACCTGTTTACCAAATATAGTTCAGCTTTTCTGAGTCATAAAAGATTTGCTTTCAGTATGCACATATAAACACATTTTCAAAAAATACCTAATAATGTCCATCTCCTAGATACCAAGTAGAACATGCCAAAATAACATGAAGGCTTAGCTTGTAAAAGTTGAAACAACAAAAAATTTAGCAGGTACACTCTCTCACTGTGTACTCACACTTCTAGGATACCAAAATGTTACAAGAGTTTTTATTCATACCATTTATAGGAACTCAAAAAGGTAATTAACCCGCTCTTCCTGGCCCAAGCCGATCAATCTGAGACCAAATTTGGTACTTTGTTAGGCTAGCTTTTAATACAAATCTTCTGCAAACTGCCCTGAAGTTTTCTGCTAATTTTATTAATTCAGTCAGGCCTAGGCTCAAGTATATGTGCATACACATGCAGAAGCAGGGACTGATAGTGTAGAGGCAGATGATTTGGAATAAAAATAAAACAAGTTTCACTTTGATAAGAGTTTTTTTTTAACTATCAGAGCTAACTCACTGTCCCCAAGCCACATCATTGTGGTGTAAATTCTCTGATTGTTATAGACCTGCTTGTAGAGGTTCATAGTGCTACAGCTTCCCTTTCAGAAGCAGATTGGTAAGTAAATCCCAGAAGTAATGGTGAGATTCTTTCATCCATAGCTAAATTCAATTTTAAGACTTAATTTTTAGGAAAAGGCCACTTAAACCATCTCGATACAGTACAAAGAAGCTCTACTATGAAGCAGCAGCCAGTTAAGAGAAAAAAAAGCTGTGACATCTCAAATCACCTGATGTCCACTGCAAAAACATCTGCAATCGCAGCTAAGAACAGGACAAGTATTCACTTAAGAGCCAAGCTCAAACCTAACCAGTTTTTTCCATTGAAGAATTTCAGCCTTACCCACTCCTCTATCCAGCCATTGACTCTTACTTCCACACTGTTTAACCTTAGCCCTCTGTTGGCAAGACTCTCATGCAGTTATGTAGTCAACTGAATCAGGGCACAGATCTAGACTAAAACTAACCAGACAACAATATATCTGTTTTAACGTGAATTGGTTCCACAATCTGATTCTTTGCACAGCTGCAAAACCACTTCTGTAAACACAAATGAGAAGGAAATGTGAGGGTAGGGGCACAGAGGATGAAGGGATCACCTCTCTCCAGACTACAGTGCTAAAACCCAACTCTTGAGCACTAAGCTGTATTGTCTATTGCAGAAAATGAGCATTTGAAGATCTGCCTTTCAATCAAAGAATGTTCATGGCATGTTGCTAAAATACAGGTCCCAACGTATGACCAGCATGCCTATCAGAAGCCATCATATTTTACAGATGAACATAATTTTAAAATCACTGTTCATTGTTAATTAGCTAGATACACCTTTTTGTTCCTAATTCCAAAGAGTAAGCACTCCATAACATACGTGACAAACTTCACGTCTCGAACCAAAACTAAACTTTGTGGATAAGCACGAAAACCAGACACATCCTAAACAGACGACTTAACTTGCATATACAGAAGAATTTATGGGTTGGATTTGAGTTTTCACATTTCCTCTGCATGCTCTTAACATTTCTTTTAGTTTTAAATATTGACCTCTTCCTCCCACCTCCCTCTAGACACCATATTTTCTGTGGCATAATAAGTACACATTTGTTTACATCCTCCTCATTGAGACTGTTTCAGCCATCAATGACCAAAGACTACCCCCATTTCAATCTGTCTGTCAGTTGCTACCTTCACACAACTATCACAGCCCTTTCCCCTTGCTATCTTTATTTGATGTTACTTGGTTATCTGGGTTTCCATTACATTTTATATTGCTTTCATTTGTAGCAGCAGGCATTTAAACATCAAACATAACCCACAGAAGTGCATTTAATTTCTTTCTGTACACAGAATTCTATTTGCCATTTCTCAAATGCATACATGAGTAACAGTAACAGTTTTTCCTTTCTCATAAAGGCAGTGCTTTTACAAAAACACCTTTCAGTGGCAGAAATCTTTAAGCTAGGAATGGGTCATCAGCCTTTCCAAACAAAACACCATCAACCAAAAATCACCAAATATTTGTGAGTTACAAATTTTAACTGCAGCTACTCTTATTAATCAATGTCACAAATTCCTACAGAATTCTGCCAGATGGGGATATCAGTAATACAACTTTGCAGTAACGCCAGATAACCCCCCAGAAAACAACCAAACAACATCAATTCTAAATTCAAGATCAAATGCTATGATCAAAGTGAGTATCAATCTTGTGTATCTTAGTTTTACACACAGAAAATTGCAATCCTAACTTGTATTGTAATGCAGTTCTCTGAACCTTTGGGGGACTTCAAATTGAAATACTAACATGAACTCAGGAGAACAAGCACAAGGAGATTGCAACTATGCAAGACCTTTTTCCCCCCCACAACACAGGGCCAGCTATATTATGACTGCTTGGTGACATCTGCAGCAGTATACACCAATTGGAGCCCACCGGCCAGTTAAATTTGCTTTATAGTTTCTCTGCAGTGACAGCTTGAACCACCTCCCAGTTTTCGCTGCTCTTTGTATCTCATGCTTAACCAAATATGGGACAAAACTTCTGAGTGAGAATATAACTGAGTGCATCTAGTGCAGATACATTTACAAAAGTGTATCCAGGATTCGGTTCTGACCAAAATACGTATTTTTTTTTTTAAATACTGGTTAGACTGTAAAACCATTTTTGGGAGATAATAATGAACTGATTTATCTAATCTAAAATTAACCCCTGAATTGCTTAATTGCTTTGCAAGAGCAAGGCTTCATTACACAATTCCATTTTCAACGCACAAGTGGTAACAACTAAGATAGAGACCGTGCACCCTGTATCAATATATACAAGACTTGAAGCCCAAAGGTTTACAGTCTACAAAAGAGATATACAGCTATTGCAGTATTTTCTCACCTAAAAAGGCTTCTCTAATCAGCCTCAGAGCAAATAATAATTCGTATGACAATATATATTAATAAAGCTGATGATCAGGGATTTGCAAGTTTTGGTAAACTCTGGCAAGGCCATACCTTCATATAGCTGCTCAAATACTACCTCATTTGACTTCTAGGCAATAAGCCTGCCTTCTAAACCCAGCTACAAAAAACCACAACAATTCCTCCCTGGAACTACAGTAACATCTTAATAATATCAAAATCCTCCTTCCACTTGAGAGTTCATCATCATATATGGTCTTCAGTTTAAGCCATCTCCTAAACAGTACACTTCTCCCACAGCTGAAGCAGCTGAGTTATACACACACTCATAGAGCTGTGTTCTTCCTCCTTTCATCCTTCTTCACACACATGCTGCATTTACAGATGTTTAAATGATGATGGATCACAACAACTGTTATCAGGTACTTTTGTAACAAGTAGAACATCCAAGATTACTAAATCTAACTGAAATGAAAACCTAGTTCCTGTATTTAGTGATCTTATATTTCCTGAGTTACCAATTCTTTAAAATATAAAAAGTAATTGACTTAAGCAGTCACATACACTATATATGCAGCTAAAAATTAGAAGTAATGTTCATAATGATTATATGGTTATCTGGCAAATCAACTGCACATTCCAGTACCTTAATACTAGCTGCAGGAGAAGTATGAGGTCTAACAGAAGCTACCTCTCCATTGATATTAATTAAAAAAAAAGGCTGACACTAGAAAAAGAAAGATGTCAGACTAGTACGAACATCATCTTGCAGATAATAATCACTGTCTCTCACTACACCCCAGCAAGCATTATCGGTAACAGAAGAACAAAAACTATCAGAAACAGATGCAAGATGGAAAAAATTAAGTGAAATAAAAATTTTGGATTAAGATTATATGTTCTTTACTATGAAGAATCACAGAATTAACCAGGTTGGAAAAGACCTTCAAGATTGAGTCCAAACTACAATCCTACACAATTAACAAAAACACTGAAGTAAAGCTTACCAGAGTAAAGCTCTCAGTAGATGATTTTATTTAACCCAGTATTTGACTGTAAAGGAAGTCCTTTCTATGACTTATTTGGGAACAAAATTACATACACTCTTAAGTAAATATTTTGACATCTCTAGTGTCAAAACTGAGGAGTGTCAGCCAGTGATAAAAAGGCTTAAGCATGTGAAAGTACTCTCTATTAATCTAAAAGAAAAGGCAGGAAGGGAAAAACAATCTCTTTCAGAAACAAGATTTGTAGGCTGTGACTGTTAACAGGATGCTCGATCTAATTCAGGACTGTCACTAGGAAGGACCATGCTAATGCTTTCAGACCCAGAGAGGAAAGGCTCAGGTCTAGAGCATCAAGGAGAGGAATTCAGAAGTGATTATCAGGCAAATATTTTATAGCAACAGTGAGGAGAACTAGAGCACAGCAGACAGGAATTTCATCCTCAAGCTAAGCAAAGGGTATCCCATGACTGGAGATGCAGCTCCTTGCTCTCCCAGTATGTCAAATGTACCTCTTGTTTAAGTTACATAAGCAGGGTTGAGACAAGCAAGGCTTACACTAGGCATTCTCTAGGAAATGCCACCCTTTCAGCCACAGCAGATGCCTCTGGAGTGGATGACTACTCAGGGTGTACTGGGAACCCAAAGAGACATATCTTGTAACCACAACTAGTGCTAATACTCCCTAAACTACCTAATTAAAGTTTTCTTTTTAAATATGGAAAATTTTGTACAAATGTAAATACAATGCTTTAATTCTGAAGGCTCTCCTATCAGGATGAACAAACTGATCAATCTGCTATGTAGCTAACGTAAACCAAGAGGAAGCAGGGTAAGTGCTGTTTTCAAACAATTTCAACTTAAGCATCACAATTCCTGTGTGAGCTGTAAGAATTCAATTATTTCAGAAGTAGTACGTTATACTAGTAGCACAAAACTTAATAGGAAATGTAAACAATGGGGAAGAAAAAAAAAGACAGACACCTTCGGTATACCCATTTTCAACTTAGTATTGTTTTAAAACTCAGTTCTTATCAGCATTTTCTAATGTAAGCTTAAGGATCAGCACTTCAATCAAACTTCAGCTTGTTCAATAAAATGAGTTGCACTAGGGATTTTTTTTTTACTTCGAAAATTAACGGGCTACAAAGTTCATCAAGAACAACAAATAGAAGTCAGAGCAATACCAGTTTTTAATCATCTGTTGATCTGGTTCATCAGCTCTTAACGGCAATGCAATTCAGATCCCTGGTCCTCATGCAAATGCCCACATGAAGAAACAGTGCTCAGTAGCAACATATGAAGCATGTATTGTTCTTGAAACCAAAAGGTTTACTGATTTTCTCCACTTTTTTGCTTCTTGTTTATTGATGGTTCATGTTTTTCCCCTTTCATCCAGAGTAGCTGAAGCAACTGCGTATGTGACAGCATTCAAAAACTCAGATGAATAATCAGTTTTAATTAGTTTAGCTTGTCTCCTTGATTTTCCATTATAATGTCTCCTCCTTCCATGCAAGGAGGATATTTTCTTACTGTTGTCATTTAGGCTTACTCCTGTGTGTGACAAGCAGTTGTTACTTGCATCAGATCTTGAAAATATATGAATTAACTCATACTGAACATGCACATCCACTACTAGTGGTTTCTCAGTTTGTCTATGTCTATCTTGACATCACTTTTGGTATTTTCCTCCTTCTGAAGACACAGGAAATACAGTCACTAATTATTATGACCATTTCCTTTACTCTGAGTATGACGAAAAATCAGATGTAAAAAATAAGGTCTTCAAAGATCTGATTATAAATGATTAAAAAAAAAAATCCCACAGTTTAGAAGTGTGTTCTGTATTGTAAACAGAGTAAAAGGGGGAAGAATCTCCATGAAGAGTGTATAGATACAGTAGCGTGGCTGGAACAAACACGTATGGGGAAAAAAAACCCTTCAAACCAACAGTTCAACAGCCTTGTTTAGAATTAAGAAACTATAAAGACATTAATTATAGAAAGTGGTATTTTTAAGTTCAAGTTATTATTTTACAGAAAGCTTAATTCTGAACAATCTCCTTCACAGTTCTCTCACCTTCTTCGTGCATATCTTCCATGAAAAGTGTTGGAAGTAATCTTAAATCAATAGCTGTATAACTAATTTAATCATTAAATACAAGAAGCTCAAAAAGTAATCACTTTCCAAACTTGCCATCTCCCATATCAACAAGTAATTTAGTACCCTGTTTGCCATTTGTAGATGAAGCTCCTTGATTAGAGACTTTCAAGGCCGCCTGCTCTAAAAATGCGTTCTCCAGTAATACAGCAAGAACTGTGAGAAATCGAGATTTTTTTTTTTTTCCCCCATCACTTGCTCTGTTTTTAAATTAAAATATATTTTAAGATCTAAACAGTATTTCTAGCAAAGCAGAAACTTACAGGACAAAACTCCTAAACTTCACATCAGAAGTTGTAGCTTACCTTGTTTTCTTCCAGAAATTTCAATTTGATAGAAACATCGTTACGCATTTTGTCATATTTCTCTTTATGCAAGTGAAACAGTTGTTGTGATTGCTCGATCTTTGGCAGAGTGTTTGCATCACGAGGGCCAAGATTCAGCTCTTCTAGGTCTGTTCGATAGGCATCATATTCAATTCTGAGAAGAAAAATGAGGAGGAAAAAACAACCCTGAAGGCAGATTGTCTCAGACCTCACACAGAGGGCCAAGTATAATAGAAGATGAACAAAACAGTGAAATACGGGAAAAAAAAAAAACAAAAAAAAAACCCCAAAAAACCCAAACTGGCCAAGATTCCTCTCCCTTCCTCAAGCAAACCCACCCTCAAGTAAATCGTGCAGCTGCCTCAATAAGTACCCTCCCTCTTCTGTCCCTGTCTTAGCCATATGCTCCCAACCCTCTGGGTTTGCGCTGGCTTCAGTGCTCAGAGCTTTTCCTAGACATCTTAGCCTCCTAACTCAGATAAAGCTAGAAAATATTTTCTTCCAGGTTATTATTCTCTTCTTCAATCAGTTCAGTGAAGAGTTTATGGTCAGAGCAAGAGAAGCATCAAGATCAAGACATTCCCTCTAAGCAGACGTCTGAACAACAGTTCACTTCTACCAAACTCTGTCCCAAGGCTTTTTCAGCATGCTCTAGGCTTCTTCCTATGCATTTGTTGGAACAACTTCATAGTTCTTCCACAGGTAGTTTTGTGAGAACATATCCGCCCACAGATAAATATGTTGCAAAAAGATGATGCATTATTTATACTCTTCCGAGGGCCTATCTTATTCTCCTAGGAAAGTCAGACACTCTGGATCAATACCACCACTGAAGGAGATAAGGGTAGAGAAAGAGAATTAAGACTATGGGCTGGGTTAAGTAACTCAGTACCAAAGGTATATATCCCCCTTCTAGATAAGACAGATTAGAAATGTCTTCTTTCTTGTTCTCTTCAAATTATCTATCCTGAATACTGCCAGCAAAACCAGAATTGACGTTATGGTATAGGCTTTTGCCTATAGATATCTGATAATGTTTTAATTGAATCAGCTAGTTCACATATACTACTATTAGAAAAATATAAAAACCCCTACAAACCTCCTTGATATTCCTCTATATTAGACTACACCATTTTGTTATATGAATAAAGCCCTATGTTCCCTCTCATTTTAATGGAAAAAAAATAGAATGTCTTAAAAATATTTAATACAGAAGCTTGAATATTCAATTTTGTCTTTAAAAAACATTAAATTCCCCCCTGCACCCCAAGGAATTTTAAGTTAAGCTTTCTAAACATCAACACATAGCATTTTTAAGTGGGAAAATGACTTACAGAACGTCAGTAGTTTGAAGATCTAAACTAATCATCTACAAGTAAATTTAACAGATACTGGATCCTTGTCAGAAAAATTATATATTGTAAGATTATATATTACAATATTATATATTGTAAGTGGATTCATTTGTTCACAGCCATTTAGCACTTGACCAGGTAAAGCAACAGGCAATACTCAGAAATCTCTCCATGGCCAAAAGCCTCAACTCTTCCTTCCAAACTTCAGCGTAGCTTTCAAAAAATGGAACCTAGCACATCAGCATATGAGAGATGCTGCATTTATTGGAACAAACCAACCATTCCTGACTTTTCAAATATGCTTTCTCACAGACATTTCTCAAACTGGAAACAAATTACCATGAAAATTTTGTTGTAAGAAACAACTTTTCAGATGCTGTAACTGAAGTAAAAGAAGTAATATTCAGAGGGTCTCTTCCTCATTGCTACTATGATTAAGGTATTACTTAAAAGAGTTTATGACTTAATTCCAAGGAATGAAATAAGCAAATAGAGAGTGTATAGAAAAGCGAAGTAGATAAATGCTGAAGTGTGACTGGGGACAGAGAAAGAGGCACAGAAATAAATGCCAGCTATTTTCACATTGCAAAATGATGGACTGGCTAGGTAAGTGAAGAACTTCTGCAATATTTCCGCCTTACTGAAATGGCGAAATACTTTTTCTCTAAGGAACAGAAAGTAGTGAATGTATTTCATGAGACAAGTCATGTACCTCAAATGACTAGCAAGAGAAGTCATAGCAGATGCATTTTATATGAAGTTTCAATGGACACCTGGAAAACATGTCAACTGATGATATCTTTTAAAATACTTTCATGTAAAAAATAAAAGCAATACGTTACATTGCTATTAATTCTGCCTCTCATGCCTTTTGAAAGTTCACTTAAATATCAGAACAGTAACTTGCTACTTTGCTTAGAAGTAAGCATTAGAACAGAATAATTAAAAATAAGGTGTAGAATTTCAAAACTCAAGCAGCTTGCAATTTTTGACAAAAACATTCCACAAAAAAAAGAAGTCACACAAAAAATGTGCATAAGCTACCTTCTTTGGCAAATCAAAAGACAGACACTTAATAGTATGAAGAGAAAAAAAAGTCATAATGAAACCAAGCACCAGTAACGCCTGTAAGTCCAAACCCTGGCAGGAAAAGTGAATCTGGCTTCTGAGTACTATGCCAATTCAAAAGTAACCTTCTCCAGGCCACGTAGCTTGATATGTATTGCTACACTTACAACAAAATTTGTTATTTTCCCCTTTCCGATCAAGCCTGCAACTTTTGCATAAAAACTGAAATGTGAATTGCACATATTAAGCATCAACAGAAGCATAAGATTAAATGGTTTTCAATCAAAGAGATTATTTCACCTATTATCTATTTATAACCCTTTACCTGGATAAATAAGTTAACCTTGCAATGTCACACTGCTAAGAAAGCCACCTTAATCCAGCATACAGGAAAAAAAAAAGCTATAATTACTTCTAGAATAAGTCTACACAGAACATTTATAAAACACTAAGTGATGTGCAACAAAGCAGTTAACTGTAAATCCTATTTGTATGAGAGTTATGTTTTTATCTGACAGGCTAGTCACTCACATCCAAGGACTAAGCTGATACAAAGTATGTTTCTTGAAGATCAGTTTATAATGAAAATAGCTGGATGCAGAATAGCTACCTGGCAGTTTCATACTGTTTCACAGTCAATAATGTGTCTTCAATTGTTTTATTCACCAATGTAGTCACACTGGCAATAAAAAAGTTAATAGCCCCAAGAAGAACTTCTCCATTTTTAGCTAGAAGTTTCTGTGTATCTGCGTTGTAGCCAAACTCCTCCTATAAACAGAAAGCAGAGAAAACAAAACTGTAGAGCATTTAAAACCATAATATTCATCAGCAACCATATATTAAAAAAACTACAAACACATAGACATGGCAGTTCTTTCACTTCTGCTTGGGTATGGCTATGATTAAACATGTAAAACTTCCACACAAGTTCACAGTTTTTATGAAATCTAGTATCAGTGATTTACAGCTGTGGTTTACAGCTTTGTTACATGTGATGTTAAATCCTTTTTATAACAGGATTTTTCTGCACATGGAAATCTTGAATGTTACTCAGAAATAAGCACTGATGTAATCCTTACATAGTCATTCAGCAGGATTTCAATTCAGCATCTCTCATGTGATTGTCTATTTCATGTTTTAATCTTAGAGCCACCACTACACTAAATACAGCAATATAAATAAATTCACAAGGGTGCACACTATTAATTAGCTATTAAATTTTATTCTTAAATTCTGGAAAAGAGTACTGCAAAAACCCCACAAACAACCCTAACATCTATCACAGGTTAATAGGCTGGAAATAATTGAAGAGTAGAGCATTACAATGTACAGCAAATAAAAAAATTATAATTTAGCTTAGCCATAAATTTTTGAAGGAACAAAGGTGAAATTATTTCCAAAGCATTTCTGTCACATTTGGATATATGTTTGTTCATGTCTTTTTGTTAACAGCAGTGTTAGCCCAGACCAAGTCTGCAAAGACTTTTCTAATACACAGATGCCAAACAAGTTAGTTATTACATTGATGTCATCCATATGGCATCTTTGTATCCTGCAGATGGGAGTTCTCACAAAACAGTACAATCTCTGGTGGTAATGGCTGTAAAACACACTAGGTTCATATTTGAAGCTTGGTCTTTTTAGGCGCGTACACTGCCAACAACTGACTCAGAAGTCCTGTATTCTAGTTCCTTTTCATCTGTCTAGAACATTCACGCCAAAGCCAAATGATATTTCATATTAATGACTTGAGAGAAAGGGTGATGGGCAATAGTAAAGCAGATTCTTTCTGGAAAAGGAGGTGCAGTGAAAGTTAGCAATTTGAAGAACAACAAAAAAAGGAAGAGAACTTAAGGCAAGTTTTCATGAACTAAGACCTGTAAACACCATAAAAGATCTGACATCTTCAAATTGCACAGCTGCTTGCGTAGCAAAAGTAGGCTGCTAAACTACTACAGATCTTGCTGAAAATAGGTACTTTGCAGCTGGTTTGCTCTAACATTGCCAGCAACACACTAACAAGAGTGCTAGAACAAGGAAGAAATAAGAACATATAGGCAGAGACAACAGCAGCAGGACTGCTCTTTTCAGCAATGCTTAGTTCCATCTTTTCACTCCTGCAAAAGAGACTGCAATGTTTTCTGGCTGGTCCTCTCACCTGGATCATCATAGACTCAGGTGAGCAGTACTACCAATTCAAAGGCGGAGGGAAAGAACGACAGCTCTGTAGTGGCCTGAAGTACTAAAGAAACATGCTAGCCACCAAAACTGCCCTTCTACTGGTTCACACAGTTTCATATTAAAAACTTTTGAGGTTTGTCCATGGCCTCTGCAGATAACTCTTATGAAAGAGACAATAAATCCTTTCTGTATCAAGCATTTATACTCAGTTTATATTCAATGCACAGCTCAATTAAAATTGGAATTCATCTGTCTATATAATTGGAGGCACATGAGCCTGGAACCAGGAGTGATCTTTGTATCCAAAAGAGAAACAGCCAAACATTTACATTCAGCAATACCTCTACAGATATCCCATTGAGATCTTATTTTGTTATCATGTATAAAATATTAAATATTAGCTTAAGTAGTACTGTGGGTTTTTTTTTTTTGTTGTTGCTTTAAAACTTACATAGTGATAGCACATTAAGCATTAAAGACTAATTCTTCAGAAATCTCAGTCTTAATCCTGCACAAGTTTTAGAGGCAACAATGGTATTCAAAGATCCCAGAACAGGGCAGGCTACAGATCGTAGTACATGACAGATTAAACAAAGAGAAAACACAATGAGGGAAAAGACAACCACCAGGCAAGTTCCCAAGAGGCAAACGTTAGATAATTTTTACTATAGCAGCAGAAACTTTTATTTAATTTTCATCAACAGCCCCATTCAGTAATCTACACAAGAGATGAATGACTGAAACAAATTCCAAGACCAGTATATGATGCTGAAATAATCTGGAATAACAGTATTCCCACTGGAAGTTACAGGCTATTAATGGGAAAAAAAAGTAAGAAAAAGAATCATTAAACAAGCATGATGCCAAATTTAATCCAAGTTTCAGAAGAAACATCCAGCTTCAGCACATACTTCATAACACTAAATTCTGCCACAAACCGCATGCCTGTATTTGTGTCAAGAGTAAACTGATAATAAAACCCTACTTCTTTTAGCAGATTATTTCATTTCTTAGCTGCTAGAAGTGCTTTACTGTCACTGATTTTGACCTGTCAGTTTGTAATATTAGGAATTCCTGCACACCAGTGACGATTTTGTTTTCTTTTTTCCTCAGCCTTTAGTTAAGGTTCCTCTGAACAAGCGCAAACTCCACAGCCTCCCTTAAAACTCTATGCAAATAGACCACCATGAACAGGGAAGAACAAACAGAAAGAGGTTCTAAGTTTAATCATAAAGATAATTTAAGCTGTTTCAGCAGCTATGTATTAGGGAATCATTAAGACCCTTCATATTGGTTTTTCAAAGAATCAGCAGCATTATCAACTTGCTTTAACTTCAGAAGTACACAGAACTATCAGGGGAGAAGTAAAACATTGTAGCTGTCTTTGTCCTCACATCTACATTCTTCCCTCTTTACAGCAGACAGTTTTATTACTACCAACAAAAAGTGCCAGTATAACAAAACATCTAAACCAAGGAATCGTTAACAACACAACTGTCAGTATCTAAAGACTGCATCTCTCACTCAAAATCTACAGACAACAGAAGAATACAGATTAGTCCTATTAGTAGCAAAATGTACTTTAAAAAGGACTTTACGTCTTGATGTTTAAATATGCTACAGAGAAATAATTTGCTCACATTCACAAGTGAAGTAATGTGCCCTACATGATTTACTCTCATGTATATTCCCCAAAGAAATGATGTAACACTCTGGAATGCTGATGATATTTCATCAGAAGGAGAATTCATAGTAAAATGCATTTTTCCCTATACAAAGGGAAAGTGTCAGTTCCTCAATCCAACCACCTACTAAAGGTAAACATTTAAGAAACAATAAAGAACTAGAGTAATTCCAATGATTTCTTATAGTCTTGAAGCCATTAACACAAACAGCATGTAATACATATGTAACTACAACGTTTAGAAAAGTAGCTGCTAACTGCTTTATATCCTGCATGACTTAATTAGGCTTATCTTCATCTCTGCCATTTAATTTTTTAATACTACAAAAGTCTTACATGAAGTTCCAATGATTTCAAACTCAGGTCAGCAAATGCATCTCCAAGTTGCCTTTGGGTATGTACCATCTGGAAGAGTTGTGTGGACAGTGTCTGTGCCAGTCTCAAGATATTTTCGTATTTTTTTTTATTATCTCTCAATATATCTATTTGAGCTTCTAGTTCCAGATCTACTGTTCTTGAGCCACGACCCAATTTTTCAGAGATGATCTGACGTGTACACTGGAGAAAAAAAAATTAAATTATAAAGAATCAAGCATATTCAGGACAACAGAGCATACACCCATTTTCAGCTTCAAGGGACGTATAATTACACACAATTCTTTCACAATCGCCCCTCCCAATATAAGTTTGCACAACAAACCGAAAAAACAACACACTCTTTAGAAGTTTATCAGGACTCAGCAAGAACAGTTGGACAAGTCTCAACTCCTACTAAGATGAATATTCAAGTTAGCAAATCAAGAGCAGAACTAATTGTTTCTCAAGTAAAAGAACACTTATCTCTTTTTAGGTTTGGTGAATCTCATTAAATTAGAAGAAGCACTTTAGCCCACTGCATTAGACAGTTAATGGGAGTATTACTAGTTCTGCATAAAAAGTATCTAGTTAGCCATCTTTTGGTTCTCTGTCTGCCAACCATGCAATTTCAGATTATCCATGTTTTCTCTTCAAAAGAAAGATATTTTGGTTTTTAGCTTTTTTCCTAGTTTGGTTGGTTCCTGTTTTTTTGTTGACATTTTTTGTTACTTGTTTGGGTTTTTAGGAAGGGCAAGGGGGGAAAGAAAAGGTAGAGATGTGGTGGGGTTTAGGATGTTATTTTAAAGCTGACTGGGAAACTAGGAACTCTTACTGAGAAATATGTAAACCTATTAAAATGTATTTCTCACAATTTACATGTCTACAAACCAGAGCTGACTGCCTCTAAAAGACTTATTATTTCTTTTCTGTCACAAGTCAAATTCTTAATACATTTGCAGTTCATTAAAACAGCAAGCAAAAAAATTAAAAAGCTACAGACACTTTCACCCAGTCACTGACTGTGACAGCTCAGGCTGCTACCACATTCCATTTTTCTATGACACCTTCTCTGAAAGACTTGAGCCCAATTTGGCAGTGAGCCTCTCAAGATGCACACTGGACTTTCCCTTGACTGAGACAAAGGAGAAGCCATTTGCAAAGCAGGTCTGTATCAAATCAATACCATTTCTACAGGAAGCAGGAGCAATTTACTGGTTTAGTAAGTTACTTGAAGTTCACCTGTGGAACTTAAATCTAAGCTGCTACTGAGTTAGGTGAAACAATCCCCAAACTTATCTTGTATCACATCTGCAAATACATCACAGTGCTGGATTCAGCTACTTTACTAGTCTTTACTTATGTCCAAAGAGATACACATTTAACCTGCTAGAACTTTTATGTCCTTTCCACATTTAATACACAAACACAGAAAAGACTCAAGAATGAGCAGGTAGAACAAGCTGGTCATAACTCACAAGGTTTAGATGGGAAGTTACAGACTCTTTGAGTTGCTTAATTAGATTCAACCAATTAACAAGAAAGACCACAACTAATCTAGGAAACATATGTCTGTCAAGAATGAGAAATTTTAGAGAGCATAACAAATACCAACACAAAATACAACCTTGCTAGTCTGCAATAAAAATTGCCAAATACATATTGGCGGTAAGTGTAACCAGAGTCTTAAGTAAGCATTTTACTGGGAACTATGGAATTTACAGAAGTAGTCTGGCTATTTATAAAAAAAAAATTTAAAATCAGATACCCCCTTTTTCCTCCTCCCCAATGTTTGGAATCAAGAATAAATTACAACGGAAGGTATATTTTCGACCATGGAGTGTTTGCTTTGGAAGTTACAGTAAGACACCTAAAAATACCCAGCAGTGACAAGTGAGTTAAAAAAAGTCATTAGAAAGACACTGCACACTTTGTTAACCCGAGATGTAGCTAAAGCGGAACACTGAACAAGAACTGACAAAGAAGATGCACCTAGCTATTTTGATTTACTATGGTTCTAAGTGCACTAGTACAGACACAAAAGTTGCTATATATTCTCACCAGTTAACAGAAAATGCCACACATTAATTTCCTTTTGCTTTGTTCCAAGAAGAGTATCTATAAAGAACAGTGTTCTGAGTAAGATCATGCTCCTCAAAAAGAAGGCATACTTAACTGTCTCCTCCCAGATGGGTATGGTTTTTGAACTTATTCAGTAATAAATGAATTTCACAACTCCTAATACAGGCACTGTGACAGAGGTACTGCCCATGTCAGATTCCTTAAGAACTTCCTAGTAGCAAGTTTCACCACCAACTCCACTTGCGTATTAATGCTTGGTAAATTCAATAGCATGGATTTCAGCTCAGATTACACTGCTGAGTTCCCTTCACTAACCACTTACTCCTGCCCTTTATTTCTGCATGTTCTAACCTATGATCGGTTAGCTCTTAAAAAGATAAAGGACTTCTTCCCACAACCTTTCTAATGGGAACCAAACCAAGCCACTATGGCCACTAACTGAAATGCTGTCATGAATCAAGTAAAACATGCTTTTAGTATGTAGCCTATATATAAAGTATATTCAAATGCATGACATCTCCAGGAATATTTGCTTATTTGCTCAGTCAAGCTCAAAATGAATTCATAAGCTGTCTTTGAACTACCCTATTCCTCAAAAAAAAAAAGCTATACAAGAAGTGTAGGATTCTAGAAAGACCATAACTGACCCATCTACTTAGGAATATCAATGAAACAACTTCAAGCTCATAGACTTAGTGAAAACAGATTAATCTAGTTTTCTGAAAGTGCTAGTCTGTTCGCTATGTGCTAATTGGTGGGATTTCAGCAAGAGGGAGGTTTAAGACAAGAAAGAGATCTAAAAATTCAGGCTTCACGAAGTCTACTTCCAAAAAAAATGCTCTAAACAAGGATTTTAGATTATCTTTCCCAGCATTTTTCATTCATCTTCTGACTAGTACTTCATATAAGTGGGTTTGTGATTAACTCATGGGAATTTGTTTTGTTTTCTAAATCAAAGCACCAAAAAGAGAGAATAGGGTCAAGTCTTCTATTTAGTTGAGTTGTTCTAACAGATTTTTTTAAGAAACATTGACTCTTGAGATTTAATAATTTTAAAGGACAGAGTCAGTTGAACTGCACATATTCTGACTGGACCAACATGCATTCCAGGAATAGCTAACAGACTTCTGCAGCTGCTGTAAAATTTAGATGAAAAGAAAAATTCTTGAAGTCATTTAATTAGACAAAATAGATGCAAACATCTGATTATAACACAAAGAACAGCATAAGCACTTACTGTAGAATGTCTCAAACCCTGCTTCCCATTCTCACTGGGGAAGAAGTCCTTATCTAGACTTAAGAACACTGAAGGGATTCAGATCCGTACTTTGCAAGGGATTTTTTTTCCCACAGATTCTTCATTTCTTCATGGTTTGATGTAGATCTCACTGATGTACAACCCACCTGTCTGCACCTTTGTCATTTGAGTTGCAACATAAAAGCTCTTTTTCAAAACTTATCTTTGTTTAAAACTCCTGACCGTAATGTATTCCCTGACAATTGTTCCTTATCTTGTGGCTTTTTAATGAGAGTCAATTCTGGAAACTGGTGTGCTTTAAATACTTTTTCTTTGTTCTTCTGTAACTATTTTATCAAATCCCAATTGATCACAAGGAAGCACCATACAAGAATATGACATGACACACAAATCAAAGCAAGAGTTCCAACAGTAAGAACAATCAGGCAAGACAGAGCAAAAACATTAGAATAGTGATTAACGAGTATGGTGGGCCCGACTTTTTACCATTAGCTAAAAAACTTGTGTCAGCAATCAAGTCAAAGACAGCAAAAAGATTTAATTAAACACATTAGTGCTGAAATATGTACATTCTGCATGTTAAAGGGGACATGAGAAATGGAACAGTCTATACTTTGCTAAATCAACAATATACCTATGAAAGATTTTTCAGTTAAAACAAGGGATTAAAAGAGCTTACAAAGAATAACACACTTGTAAGAAAACTAAGCCTTCCTTATGCATTCTGTTACCCTCTGCAGTGAGAGTCACAATGACAGGTTACTTTCATACAGTAGTACAATGCTTTAAGAACTTCAGTCCGATCTAGTAGCAAATTTCTAGAATACATACACATACTTGCATACCTTGTAGGTGTTTAGGCTCCATTTTCTCACCAATTCCAGTTTCTCCATTGCTGGGTTTTTCACTTCATCTGCTAACACAACAGGTCCACTCTTCTGCTGCACTCTACCCCCTATGTCA
Source organism: Ramphastos sulfuratus (assembly GCA_013399055.1). NCBI lineage: Eukaryota > Metazoa > Chordata > Aves > Piciformes > Ramphastidae > Ramphastos > Ramphastos sulfuratus. The sequence continues at coordinate 145,697 of WBNM01028533.1, read as the reverse complement.
GACACAAAGCAAATCTTCAAGGCCTTGAGTTTTTTGTTTTAAGGGATTAATAGCAGGTATGGAAAACCTGTGCAACTGCAGATGAAGAAGCAGAGCAAGGTGACTCTTAGGAAGAACTTAAGATGAATAAGCAGATTTTCAAAACACATTCCAGAAATAATTATTTTTAAATGGATACAAAGTGTGCATGTATCTCAATATTTCATGTAGTAACAGGCTGAGTAAAGCTTACCTGAACACACAATTTTACTGAAGAACCTTAAAATAAATTAAGGAATAAACATGTTCCAAAATCTGTATTTTAAAAATCCAACAAGTGAACACTCTTTTGGATTTAGCCAATGCAGAAGTCTGGCTGAAGCATGTGACTATTAAATGAAAATTATTTGAACATAAAAACTGTTGTCACAGAGTACAACTATTCTATTTCAAATCAGATTTTTGTTTTCTTTCCCAAGGAAGCTCATCCTTTCCAGAAGATATGTTCAGCCAATACTTAACTTATTTCAGCTTTATTAGATCATTTTATTAGAAATAATTACTTCTTCAAACCACCAATAGTAAGAGCAACTAAGAAAGATTTAATGCAACAAATTCAATATCTAGAGTTGACCATCACACATTAATTGCTAATATTTAGCATTCGCAAGCTAGAATGGAATATCATGTGGATTCTAAGTTTTAATTTGGCAAAACATTTCCTAGTGTCCCAAACAGTAAAATATGCAAAGCACTACCACTTTTTAGGCAACATTTATTCAGGTACTCCTGTCTCTACTGCTACTTACAGTCACCTTAACCTTGCCAGATTATTTACATAAGTAAGTTTTTGGACAAAAGTCTATGCCGATGCCTCAAGATACTCCTTTAGCATCAAACTCTGCTATGTTCTTTACATCTTCAAAACATTGTACAAACATTTTGTAATTAATCCTCTCAACACCCTTATGAGGTAACCGAGTAGGTTTTCTCCTTTTATATAGGAGGAAACAGACAAAGATGTTAAGTAATTTGCCCACAGGCACAGAATGAGTCTAATGGCAAAGCCTAGTTTGGGTGTTGTGAATTCCTACTGGCCACCTCAATCTGTTCTGCCAGAATATGCCATCATTTTGGAAAGAGAGCCAAAAGTTTCAACTTTATCCTAAATAAAAGATTTTGGTCTCCCATTTTAGCTACTGCTTGTTATTAATGATATTTGAAACAATTTTTTAAAATTTTATGGAGCAAAATGCAGCATACAGAAAAGAAAGCAGAGGTTATTTTGTGAACTATTAAAAGCCAGAAATGAGAGCCACCAAAAAGCCCCAGAAGTTGTATTTCCACCTAACAGCAAATCAAATTATTAGAGACATGAAGGAGTTAGTACAGTGTCAGCAAAGACAAGGGCGTTATCCATTCAGTGGTATGATACCTGTGGGAATAATTAAATCACAACCTTGTCCAGCCAGTCTGCTAGCTGCTGCACTGCTAGGAGATATAACAGATGATTTGGGTGATGCTGAGGAACCTGAAAAGGCGACACATTCAACCATGAAAATTCATCATCTTCCTTTAGAAGCCAACGTGTGCTTTTATACAGTGTTTTCTAAAACAAAGAAATATTTGCTTCAGCAACACTCTAAATAGAAGCATTCATGGAAAAGTTGCTGGAATTCTTGATGGAAATGCTGTTTAAGAGATGCAGCTGTTCATGTGAACTAGTCCAAGTTTTCTTTATTTAATCTTTTTCTCTAGGCCAAACTTTTTTTTTTATTCAATAAGACTAATCAAAATATAACTGACTTCAATAGTGAAGTAGATACTATCAAGAGAAAATTCTGTGATTGTTACATACAGCTTCCACAGCTGAAACCTCTGTTTTTCAGGTGTAAGTAAATTTTATTTTGCACCGTCACTGAATAATATTCACAGCAGTAAGGAGTGAAGTAAGCTCTGAAATCTGTGCCAATTTCAGATATACTTGATTAACATCTGCTCTTAAGTCTGTGTAAACATTTGGCAATAAGCTGTCCTGAAGACTGTACAAACCATTCGCTGTTAAGGTGTGCAGGCTCCACCCCAAAAGAAAGATTTTACAGCACTTGCTTGTTCTCTTTTAAAAAAAACCCAAAACCAAATACAACTTTAAATTACCTTTACCATGTGTGCTCTCTAAGCTGGTTTATGATTATGCTTTTCAGAGCTTTAACTCCCTTTCATATCATTTAAATGTAAAGTGGTATTCTTATGAAATTTACAGGTTTTAAAACCCAAACAAACTAGTTTTATCCTCTGTAATGGTAAGTAAGCATCATATTGAGGGGGACCTTATTATTTCTGTTGCTGAAAAATTCTGAGATACTTCAGGACTGACTGTGTTGGAGGAAAAGGAAATTGAACCTAAATTTTAGTAGTTTCCACAAAATCTAGTTTTCAGGAACACCAAAAATGTCACACAATGGAACTGAATTACCAACCAGCTTTTGCTTTTTGAACGTGCTACAGAGCACATAGAGTACATGAATTCACTGGTTTTGATCCAATGGAACAGAAAAGATGAGACTGAAAGTTCACTTGTCCTTCTGTAGCATTACATTGCATAAGAGCTGCAAATGGATTCAGCCAGGCATAGAAGTTTGACAGCAAGATCCTGCTAAAGGCCTGAAGACTGAATCACTTCAGCAAGCGAGCCAAGACAAGCAGCTAAAAAAAAAAAAAAAGTAAATTCCTTATCATTTGACACAGTATTTATGCAGCCTTATGCAGGCTTCATCACTCAACATCCCTCAAATCCTAAAAACCCTTCCCTCCTCCAGTATTGTCTACTTTGCATTCAAAAACTGAAGCCCTAACGAGAACACTCAATCAGCAAATTTGAGCAATTTTTAGAAACAGAGCAATTATTCTACTTTTGTCCATAGTTTCATAAGAAGTATTAGTTTCTACCATCTCTCTGACACACACATTTGGTCAATTACAAAAAATCTGAAGAAAATATTCACAGACAAAAGTTGTGGTGTATCAAGTGTTAGAAATTACATGTCCAGAACATTTGGATTTCAGACATGGAATCATAGAATCAGTCATACTACTGTGGCTTGAAACAATGTTTTAAGACACTAATTCCTTTACAGACTAATGGACTTAACAGCTGCAACAGTTAACCTGCTAATAAAATACAGAACAGCAAGAATGGTAAGCAGTTTGCCATCTGCTCAGTTTTTAGCTAGATATTTTGCTTATTTCAAAGACTTAAGAAAACCAAAGCATTTACTTTGTAATATATGTAAAACACAGCATGCAAATAATTGTTTTCATAAGCACAGAGTTTTACTAAACAGGAAATGAAGCAAAATGTAAATTAGGTCTATGACTACAAAGAGACATTTTCACAGCTGCTACTCTGAGATTATGTCAAATCTTTCAAATTCAGAATTTATCAAAGCTACATAATTAATGAAAGTATCACTTTCACACACTATATTGTGACACGTTTATAGACAGATAGGAAACACTGACATTACAGGCTTGTTTATCGCTTTGTATTTTTCACTGTTTAATACTAGCTTAGATTGTCTACAACATACATTAATATTTACATAGTGAATTAACTATTAACTGAAATCCTTCTACTATAAACAACTGCAACCCTGGGCTGAGAAAATATGAGAACAAACGCATTTTCATTAGGCAGCACCTGGAAAAAAGATCTCTTCTGACAATATCTTAATTTATGTGTTATAAACAAGAGAGATGAGGGGCAACAAAGGAAAACCCCACTCATTAATCTGTTCCAGGTAAGCGAACTATCAAGAAATAGTTCAATAGTATCAAGAAATAAACAACCCCCCAGTTATGTTTCAAATCAGGACAATACCTGCAACATTAAAGAAAACTTCAAAGCCATGTAAAACTCTTCAGCCTGGTACCATTTCAAGGTGCTCAAGGATTCCCTTCCTCTCAATGCAGATCAGTTTAACACTAAGTAGTTACCTCTAGTCCCCTGACAGATGCTACAAGCATGGCACATATTCTCTATTTTAACAAGCCAGTTGCCAGAGAAGATAAACGGGTTGTCACTAATGCACATCACAATGTGTACACTCACACCAAAGCAGACAGAGAACACTGCATTCCTGACCAGATGAAAATACCCTAAAGAGTTCAAACTAAGAAATAGAAAAATAAAAGAAAAAAAACAACAAATCAGTTACCTTTACCTGGATATGGTCCTGCCTCAACAACTCCCTCTTTGGTGCTGTCATACCCATGAGATGTTATTTTGGTTTCAGAAAGTCCTAGTCCAACTGGTAATGAACGTTTCAAATCCTTCAAAAATATTTGAATAAAAATGGAAAGTTAATGTTTAAAAAGAAAATACGTAAGTGTCTCAAAGTATTATAATGTAGTTTCAACAGTTCTCAGACACACAATTCTGCTTTTAGTCTGGAAGATCTTCATTGGTGTCACAGCATTCTACTGTGATGCACAAATAAAACCTAAATGAATGAGAAACACTGAAACTATAGCCTGTGCATTTATTCTAGATTTTTTTTTTATATTAATGAACTACTAGAATGACAACTCCTACAGGAGCAGTTACCAAAAATATGGCCCACAACATAATGTTACGTGGTCTGAAGCTGGTACAAGCAATCATATCAGTTTAATAAATTTTCCAGTTAAAAATTGTCAGGCATACAGCATGACCTAAGACCAAGACAATATTTTACAAACCAAAAATGTGGAAGCAACTATTGGAATGTTAACTATAAAGACAGACAAAGCAAGAAACAGTCTTAAAATTCAAATTCACAGCATTCCTAATTTCTACAAATAGCACAGGAAATCTCTTTGGTATTTGACATGGGAGAAACACCCAGGAACACCATCAGCTTTTGTGCTTTTGAAATTCATTGACTTAAAACTGTGTGAAACAACCTTGTTGAGAAATAGTTCAACTACTACAACCAGTTTTCATCAACTATAGTCTCCATAGAAAGCAAATGCAGGCCTATTACTGAACCAGGACTTCATACACCGTAATTCACACAGTTACTGCCTATTTTCGCTATTTTACTGACAAATAGCTCCCAAAGGCTTCCTACCCTGCATTTTTAGCTATCTGATTTAAGTTTCAGCCTCTGGTGTTAGAGAACATATTTAGTGCTTAAAAAAATATTCAGATATTCAAACCACTAATTTGTATAAGTAACAGGTAAAATCAAAGCAGGTGCTTACAAAAAAATTAAATATCAAGAAATCAGAAAACTAGCAGTTTATGTACTGTTTTACATGTCCTCTGCTTCCTTGGAGCAACAGAAGACATGAAAAAGTATACAGAAGCACTAGTGAAACTTCCAGAGAGAAACTACATGTAGCTTTAAGATGTTAGTGTCTGCACATGTGCAGAAACTATGTATAATCTATGCAGTGGCTCTAATTACAAAGAAATCAATCTTTAAAATCCAATCCATATTTGACATTACTGTAGCTGCTTGATCCACAAAGAGGCAAGCTAATGCACAAGAATGATACTGCATACACTGTTAAGAAGTGACTTTGGATCACATAACCACTGAATTAGGTAGTTGTCTTCAGTTTAAGACAAACTCCTGGAGAAGGAAAAAAGGAAGGAGTTACCAACAACTGAATTGCAGAACAACAGAAATGTTGTTGACACTGAAAACTCAGGATTTTGCTGCAACCAGGCTAACCAACACCCATGGTCTTACTTCCACTCACATTTAATAACAGATTATGCTTTATTTCTGTATCTGAAGCATTGTAACAACAATAGATAAATAAACAGCAAGAACAACAAACAGTTGTCGTGAGCAGAACCTGATTTGACAAATGGAGTATATCGCAACATTTGATACGCAATGTTTTCAGCCTTCGCAACTGACTTAGATGGAAGCACCAATGTTAATTACTTGCAATTTGTGGTATGCTGGAACCTTTGCTTCACCTTGGTTTAAGCTAATAAAGTAAATTTAACACAAAATGTAGCAATCATTAGGAGCTGGAAAAGTAGAGAGACTTGAGAAAGGATAAACACACTGGAGAGAAGATGCACTGATTGAACAAAAAGGATATGGCATTCTTTTTCTTTTTTTCCTGAAGGCACATTGGCATGTTGTGTAGTTGTCAGAAATACACCTAAACCTGTATCCAAATGAATACATACAGCCAACCTGCTTAAGCATGTTTGCAACAGAGATCTAAGCAATCATCTGCAGAATGTGGGCTTTGTAAAGACAAAAGTTTATATCTAAACTTCAACAACTGTACTACCGCTGTCTGTACATTCAACCTAATTCCAATTTGAAGCTAAACACAGGCTGAACAAACTACAGAGTTCAATAAAGCAGACTACTGTAAAACATTCTTAAAAGTTATTTGAATCATGAAAATTAAGATCTACAATAGTGTGTATATATATACACACACACACACACATACATACACACACAAGGGGTTTTTTTGTACATAACTATGTATGTACTCAGACAAGTATTTGAAGATATCTGCACCTTTTTTCATTGGCAAAAAGGCAAAGTTAAATGTAAAAAAATGCATTCAAAGCTGGTTTTGAACATCTACATTAACCAGTTGAAATATAGCCTCCTGAAGAAAGATTTGCCATTTATTGACTCACACATGATCAGGTTTGTCATCAAAAAAATCAATTATCATCAAAACACTACCTTCTCATTGTTTATGAGGCAATTGATCCATTCTATAATTTACAAAAAAGGGTAGTTTAGTATCAGATGAAGAAAAGATGCGCACAAAACTTCACATTTAAGGGACTGTACAACAGCACTGACAGTTTAGAGTTGTAAAAAGGCTGCATGACTGGCTTAGTTGTTCTTTTTTGTAAGTTTATTACTACAACATGGAAAGCAAGGACAGATTTCCCTGCTACAATATAGCGATTATATTTTTGACTATACATTGCTCCTCTAGAATCATAGAATGGTAAGGTTGGAAGGAGACCTCAAGGATCATCTAGTTCCAACCCCCTGCCATAGGCAGGGACACCTCCCACTAGCACAGGTCACTCAAGGCCTCGTCCAACCTGGCCTTGAACACCTCTAGAGAGGGAGCATCCACAACCTCCCCGGGCAACCTGTTCCAGTGTCTCACCACCCTCACTGGAAAGAATTTCCTCCTAACATCCAGTCTAAATCTCCCCTCTGCCAGTTTAAACCCATTGCCCCTAGTCCTGTCATTGCAAGACCTTGTAAATAGTCCCTCCCCAACCTTCCTGTAGGCCCCCTTCAGATACTGGAAGGCTACTATAAGGTCTCCTCAAAGCCTTCTCTTCTCCAGGCTGAAGAGCCCCAACTCTTGCAGCCTGTCCTCCCAGGAGAGCTTCTCCAGCCCTCTGATCATCTTCATGGCCCTCCTCTGGACTAGCTAAAGGAAGATTTTGATGAACAGATTTGCTTCTAAAGACTGCTAAAGCAAGTCTTTAGAATTCATCAAAATCTGTTGATACATTTCAAAAACACAGATCTGTTAAGATATCACATCTCACATACAACAACAAAGTCGTAACTCATAATTTTTCAATTGTATACAGCTGAAAACCATTGCATGTGTTTAAGTTATCATCTAAAAGTATTTTGATATTTGAACTTGTACTCAGAGCTAGAGGTATAAAAACCCTACAACTCAGAAGATTTACCAGTCAAAAGGATGGACTACCTATCCCATTCTCAGCCACGTAGCATGCCAAAGGCTCAAACAAGAAGTAAAAGAATAAAAATGGGAAGAGAGCTGAAAGGTTTATTCAATTGTATCATCTCCTGAAACCAGTTTTCTAGAACTGACATGCAGAAATAGATTGTAAATTAGCCTAAGTTACCTAAAATATAACTGCCCAAAGTAAAAATCTAACTATGTCAGTAAACATGGCAAAACCTAAGATGAAGATGCTTCAGGCAGAATGTGAGTGACAAGACTGGGACTTTCTTCTAGAAGGAAAGAGACAAAAAAGAGTAACTATGTCTGCAATCTGGCAATTAAATCACAGAATGAGACACTGAGCACATAGATTATTCAGATCCCAGAGCTTTTTTCATGATTCTAGTAAGATAAATTGAAGACTCACAACAAACTCAATTTATCTTTCGCAGCCTAAAGTTTACTCCTGTTATTATATATTATATACATGCTTAACTTTGTAAAAAAAGAGCCAGGAGAAGAGAGTTTATAATGAGTAAGACAAGAAATGATTTTAACAATTTTATAAACTCAGCCTTGTAAGAACTTAACAAATACCTTACAGCTGCCCGAAAACCTTTACAGGCAGACCAAACAGTATTTTTATTTACATTTATTCCTAGGCAGCTTTCATACTATACAGCATGTTACTGAATTAAGAGTAACAAGCTTCCTCACTCCTTCTCATAGTCCTCATCTTCCAGTCCCCCCAGTGACATTAAAACATCACTAGTCTAATCACATCATTACAATAGCATGGGAAGAAAACTCTTCCAGAATTCAAGCATAATTGAAATAAGCAAAGAATATAAACCAGCAAAACTGTTTTGTGTGCTGTCTTTTATTATATAAAGCAGTAAGAAAAACATGTTTGATCAGGAAATGCTGAAGTCCCCTGTTATTAAGACAAATATCCAAATGTTGCCAAACAGTTCTATACACTACATTTTTAAACCTTAATGGGTTAAAGGTTTAAACCTTTAAACCTTAAATGAGTTCAAACAGAATACGGAGAGCTGAAAAGCACCCAGTCAAGCATTTTTCTAATGAAAGGACACTAGACGTTTCATCCAGTGATGACTGAAGCTACAGTCTTTTCAGGCAAAAGTTTCCATCCATCACACGGGCAGGACAGAACTTGTCAGAATTCTACAGGCAGCTCTTATTATTACAAACAAGACAGAATTAGAATGTAGCACCATGTTTCTTTTTCTTAAACACAAGGAACCAAAAATATCTATGAAATAGTGCTATATCACATTCTTACAAGACTGGAACTAATATGCCATAATGTCATTTCAGAAGAAAGCAATCTCTGCTTTCTGATATTTTGCATAACTAAAGGCATTTTTCTTCAAAGAAGGAGCAACCCTACTTGTCACTTCCAGGTAAACGCATTTGCAATGCACTGCCTTGCGGAAAAAACAAACAAACACACACTTCCTGTGCTTGAGTACATACAAATACTGCATTTGCTGGAAAATTACTATGCATTTTCACGCCTGGGCAGCTTATTGATGATGTGAGCATTAAACAGAAAGTGAGTTCAGAGGGAAGTTTAGTTTTGCAATTAAAGAGCTCTAAAGAAAAGGTTATACAACTACCCGTCAGTTTATGGAAACTTAAAATCAAAGCTGCTCAAGTTTTTACTGCAAAATAGCTGTAGAAGACAAAAAAAAACCAGCACCAAAAAATCCCAGGATAAATTATGTTTCATTGTTTACATCTGAATTGTACAACATCTAGATGAACGGCTCCACGACCACAGGAAGAAAACAAGAAACAAAAATTATGCCTTTCCAAAAAGGTGTAACTGAAATCAGTATATTGCAGTTTGAGTGCTCTAAGCTGTGCTGTGGTCACACACTCTTACAGAGCACTGTGATAGCAGTACAACTTAAAGTGGCAATGGCTTTTGTCGTGGTAGGCCTAAGCAGGCCAAAATAGGCTTGTACATGTCATGGCTTGCCCACACATTTTTCTGCTTTCCCTCCTTCTGTTTTGAGAAGCAACCACGGGAAAGAGGACACACAACCTGGTGCCACTGAGTCTAAGGACTCTGGCTTGCCCAGACTTGTTTGCATCCTGTGGTAAACAACGTACACACGCTGAGCTTGTGTATGCCTTGTGCAAGGCCTGTGTTCTGCCCTAAAAAGGGTAAAGCAAGCCTATAGCTTCACCTAATATGGTCAGGCTTGGCTAACTGCCATTCTGATTCGCTATTCTGTGTTCAAAGGCCCATTAGTCTTGGGCTGTATTGATAAAAGGAGATGAGCAGGTGACAATGTGCTCTGGTGTTGTACCTGTGCTCTGCCATTGTATTTGTGCTTGCTGCTTCCAACTGTCTGGAAACTGCCTGCTTTGAGTTTACCAGGAACAGGTTCTCAATGCCTCAACATGATCTGCCTGCATAGCCAGTGTGACACCATGCTGAGACTGCACATCACAAGACATCCTGCCTATACCTGAAAGTCTCCTGCCAAGAGGGGAAGTCCTGGAGATACACATATCATCCAGAGAGCCAGGACCAGGTCAGAGATTGTCTGTCTCCTTTCCCCAGCAGTCTGTGAAGTCTGGGAAGAATCAGAAACCTCTGCAGCTGACATCACAGTAACAGAATTCCCTGAAAGCATCTGGGTACTGTCTGAAGCTGTAGCTAGCCCCGACAGTCAGGAGATATGAGTAAATACTTAAGCCTCTTGTAATTCACCATTGTTTTCTGCCATAAGCATACAGGAGCTCCTTGAGTCTATCTAGTGGGGAAGCGGTATATTGACTGCAAGCGCTACACTAACCGCAGGAACCTTCTCTTCCAGTTCAATTGAGTTCAATTAATGTTATATATTATTGCTAGTTATTTCTAGATCCTGTGTTACTATCTATATAAAGTTTCCATGACCATGTGAAGAACTGATTATTATTGAAGTTAGTCACTGGGGTGGTGAGAGTTCTGAATGTTGAATATTAATAAACAATATTCATCTTTGAAAATTATATCTTGCATCATTTATTTATCCCTCCATAACAGTTTCTTGTCCCTTTCTGAAGTGACCTCCTAAAAACTCGTACTTGCCTTGTCATTATCATAAGTCAATAAAGACACCTGAAAACCTGGCACAGAAATTTTGTGGTGCAATGTATATTGCTTTAGGTTAAAACAAAAAATTACCTGGCAAGGAGAAGAAGGGAAAGCACAGCATTAAACACTAGAAATAATAAACACAAAGCAAGATGAATAGAAGCTTAATGTTAAGAGTTTGAGAGCAGATTAGTAAACAGACCTAGATGTTAATTCCAAGGAGTTTGTTTTCTTTGCTTTGTTTATAAGAAGTCTTGATTATCACATATTCTGGCATGTGTTAACTTGTACAAGACAGTTAAAAAAAAAAACCAAAAAACAAACAAATGCACTTAATTTTCATTGACGTCAGAATAAGCATTATGAAAAAAACAATTATAGCAGTGCAAAATAATCTATGATTGCGTTGCATAAATTTTCTGCAATTCCATCAAATATTTGACACATCTTTGTGGAAGTTTCAAAATATAGTTGACTTCAAGCCTGCAAAATAATTCTTATACTAGAAAACATTTACTTCAGCTCTTACATGTGTCCACAAACAAAAACCACTTTGGTATTTCCACTTTCTAGAGAAAATGGTGATTATATTTTGACTCTGACCCAGTCAACAACAGCACGAGCTTCATTTACTCTAACTAATTTGTAAGTATTGGATGCACTACACTAAAGAAGCAATTATTATTTAAAGAAAAAATAGCTCAGCAATCAAATCACAGCAGCATCAAGGTCATCAGGCTTAAAAATAGTAAATCTGTTTCTCTACAAAACTCCTTACCAGTTCAAGATTCATTTCTGTTTTCCCCCTTAAACACAGATACATCTTCATCAAAATTTAGTTTTAATTTGATCGTCACCTGAATTTTTACATTATATAACTGGTAGACCTTAGTGGAATGACAAATCTTAAGAAACCAAAGCCCTCCCTCACTGCAGTGCTATTCATAAACAAAACAAAGCAAACAAAAAAAATCATAGCCCATTCAGCAGAAATAGAAAAAAATCCGCGGTAGTAAGGGCAGTACTTTAGTGAGAGCTCTAATATGGATGTGTTTCCACCTCAGGAAGTTATATACTTTTTTATACAGCTATGCTCACTATACAGCTAGTCTGCAACCAGAGTCAAATGGTCTTGGATGTATTTTATGTCTTAGTATTTTTTAAATACATACTTCTAAATATTTAAATATAATTTTTATTTATAACAGCTGTATTTATTTATAACAGAATAAATACACGTTTCAGATAATAATCTTAGTATATAGTTAAATGCTTGTTTTCCTATGTTATTAATAAAACTGCTGGATTCAAAATCTTCAATGCCTAGAATCCACAATCAGAAATGTATACAGCTGATTGCGGATTACAAAGAACCCAACATTTTGCACTCTTTTAACATTCAGAAAAAGTCTGCCACTACTAGAATACCTTTCAAACAAAAAAGTTACTGTAACATTCAGCATCTGCTTCAGATTAGTCAACCTCAGCAATAATTTATCATCTTTGAAGGAGTTTTTCCATTAAAGCAAAAAATCAGAAGATATTATCAGAGACATGCTTATTTTACCAAAACAGGGAATGTGATTTTAAACTTTTTAATGTTTCCCCCCTCTAATCAGCATTTCAGTAGGACAGAAAAAAATATTTATGTTCTGCTCAGCATAAATCTGCACTGCAAGTCAGTAAGAGATTGTTTAAAGCTTACTGATTTTATTGAAACCTAAGTCTCAACAGATTTCAACTAGTCCTTTTACTTCCAGCTGAAAAATAAACTAAACCCAACCCCAAATTCAATAAGCTATATCACAGCACCCTCTGCTGGACAGACAGATACAAGAAGAATTCATATGGCACAGATGATTATGGAAGTACAACTTTTCTCAATGTCCAACAATTGACATGGATTCTGACACATCTCACCTACATAGCATACATCAGTACAGTAGTAATTTTTCACTTCCAACACAAGAAAAGTTACTTTTCTCCTGTTTACAACTTTAAAGCAGGACATGACTATTTATTATTAGCTATGTTGCCTCCAAACTTTCTATCCCTTAGAAGTAGCTTGCCACAGACGATCTGATAATTCTCCATTAATTTAAAAAAAAAAAAAAAAA
>WBNM01028533.1:78747-132777 GCA_013399055.1 Ramphastos sulfuratus | reverse complement strand
AAAAAAAAAAAAAAAAAAAAAAAAAAAAAATCAGCATTTGGTAGACTGAAATCACAGGACTTGTTAAGTCTCATATTTTAAAAATAGTTGGGTTTGTGCTTTATGAATAGAACTGGTGGATTAAAAAAAAAAAAACCAAACACCAAAACAACGGTATTTTCAAGGTTCAGAGACAAGAAAGTAGAAGAATATACACTTGATTATGTATTACAGAGCACCCAATTCTTTACCAATTCTTTCATGTTTGGAAATATTTGCCACTATGAATATGCCTTTTATACAAAAAAGGTTATTGCGATGCACAATCACATTATGTTATGTCAACTTGAACCATTTTTGAGCTTCAAAGGAGTTCTTCCATTGAAGTTCTAGCAAATGACGTTAAGTCGATCCTGTTATGTAACATTAGCATTGTAACATTAGCATTTCTGATAATGGTACCTTGTTAGACAGCAAAGAAAGCCCTTACCCTGTTAAAGTTGTGCTCGTGAGAATCTTCCAGCTGTCCATTGCTAGTCACAGGAATTTCTGCTGCAGAATTTTTGGGAGATTCTTGAGCCATTGCACCTTCCTGTAGAATAAGAATAAAAAGATAAGCATTTGTCTTAAATTTTCAATAATTGACTTACACAAAAATATTTGGAAATATAGGTTTCATAACTGGTTATTTTATTTCAAACGCCTATTGGTAATACCTGATGTACTAGGTCTGTATACATTTATTTAATCATATATCCAAACCACATTAATATGTTATCACAGCTCAGACAGAAGTAACTTAAAGCCTCAAGATCTAAGAGAAAACTAAAAATTAACCCAATGGGGAGTAGGAGGGTGTCAGACACTAATGAAACATGGGGCCAGACAAGTATTTTCTATGCACACTTGACCCTCAGAATAGTTCATACATCTCAAACTTTAAAAAAGGCGAGAAAAGGTGAGATTAGCTTTAAAAAGTTTTTACATATTTTATATATATATAAACTAATGATACGAAGTATTAGACAAGGTCAATGAGTAAACGTGTCAAAAAAAGTAATGACTCCAAACTTTAAAACAGCTTCTTATTTTATCATAATACAGTGCCACCTTCTGACTAAACTGATGGCATGCAACTCTTCATCAAAATGTAAAGTGAAATGCAGAAATGAAAACTTAAAAGCATCAACTCAATTCAAAAATACAGCTGCATTTTGAAACTGACTTGTTAAACCACTGCTTTCAAGAATGACCTAAAGTATAATCTAGGAGAGGCATTCCTGTAAGAAAACACACCACTTAGAAGTACCTGAAGAGGGAATGGCTCTCTACTACTACCCAAAACTAAGAGACATCAAAAGTGTTAGCCCTCTGACAACTCTGCTGAGAGATTCATTAGTCAACAAAAAGTTTAAATGGTGGAAAAATCAACATAAAACCAAAGCAGTGCTTGCTCAGTTACTTATAAAAAAGTTGTCTTAAGTCTTCAAATCAGCCTAGGCACCTATGCAAGACATGGTATGCCACCAGCAGGTACTTGACAGTAGGTGCTTTCTTTCCCTAAAGCTCCTAAATAAAACCAAACCAAACTAGCTCTTTTCAAAAGGCCAGGAAAAGGTACAGTCAAAGCACCAGCAGCTGTTTAATCATACATGTAGCTTTTACAGGATATCTACGTAACAGAGAGATTTTACTGGTACTTAGGAAGGCCTGCATCATTCTTAATTGGCAACATCTTCTATCACACCCTATTGCTAGTATCTCCCCCACTTTAATCTACTACTGCTTCACGTATCACAGAATAGTAGGGGTTGGAAGGAAACTTGAAGGATCATCTAGTCCACCCCCGCCGCCAGAGCAGGTCACCTGGAGTAGTTATGATAGCAACCCTGATTTCCTTAGTCAGTTTTGAGGTTTTCCAAGCTTTTTCCTAACTATATCACCATCTATGGACTCCAATAACCATGCTCTTCTAACACCTAATAGCTGTCAAAGCTACGTTGCCACAACTTCTTCCGAGGACTATAAATTACTGAGACTTCACCTCTATGGAAGTCCATCGAGTTCTGAGTAAATTCTGCATTTAACCCATAGAAAGAAAAGAAAGAAAAAGAACAAGGACAAGCCACACTTAATAACCACATATATGAACTACAATCCATGGGCTGCATACCCAGAAAATAACATCCAAAGTGATATGCTTTGCACTTTTGAGGACTCTCTACAACTAACTCAGCAAAACTCAGTTGAAAGCTACTCTTTCAGAAACAGTTCTTTATGAAACACTTCACTAAATGAGAAGCTAAACGTTTTGGTACAGATCTTGAATAAACTCTAAATACAAAGAACAGATTTTCAATCTGTAAGTTTGATAAAATGTTACTTTATAATGCACTAACTTACCCCATCAATCCCTGCCATTTAGGATCCTTACAGCACTGGGAAGTCACATGCTATATATTTACATTGGCCTAGCTTATCTAATTCTCTGTATCGTACTGACTTTACCCACAGCCTGCACACGGAGCAGCTTTTTTTGGGGGGGTCATTCTTCATACAACAGAAACTCAAAACTCAAGATTTCAAGCAAATGAAAATACTGAAACACACCAAAATGTTTAATTTATGAATACTTTTAAAACAATAGAATGTAGAAATGGAGAATATCTTGAGTTGGAAGTTACCCACAAGGATCATGGAGTCCAACTCGCTGTTCCTCACAGTTCTGCTATACAGCACCAGAGGAACAAATGTTCTAGGTACCTCCCATATTGGATTTTAATTTAGGATATCTCTCTAATAGCTCGAGTTTCTTAGGCTTGCTCTAAATCTCACATCTGCTTAAACTACAAGACTGCTAGAAAGTGAACTTCTATTTGACACAGTTAAGCAAGGTGTTTTTCAAAATGTTTGTCCTGTCACAACTACCTGCATAATGCTGAAATACTAGCATAGGCTACCATAGCTATTTCTATTCTTTCTTCAAACTGCCATAAACCAGGGAAACCCTGTACCATCAGGGGACATGTTTCACCTGACAAAGATCGCAAACAAAACTGCATCTCCAAATTTAAAGGCAAACCAAATACTTGGCTTGGGTGCCTTTTATCAAGAACCTCAAATAATTTTGCTAATATTGTACACATATAAGCTTATGCATTTATTCAGATATACACACTCAGATATATGCATACGTGTCTCTAGTAAATACCTATTTGAAAACAAAAATTCATCAGCTTCTCTGGACAGCTTTTGAAGCCTAAGACAACCTAAAAGCAATTCACAATTTTTTAAGTATTCTTTATTTGAGTTAAACCTACGTATCAAGTTCAGAGAAAGCAAAAAACAAGTTGCTAACTTCAGTTCCACGTTATGTCTGAAATAAAACACCATTTTCCATTGTTGAAAGCAGGATGTTTCCACCACTCTGCTTTTTCAGTTTCTACTGTGAGCCACCGTGTCCCACCTCCCAGCCATTCACCTGACTGCCCAGCAAATACTCAACTCACTGGCCTGGCAACAGACCTTTTTGCCAAGTTAATTTTCAACAGTTTCAGTAAACTGAATCAGTCTGCAACAAGGTCAGGCAAGAAAGCACCGAACACATGAACTGAAAAAGGGAAGTGGGATAAACTGCTAATTTGGCTCAGCCGTAAAAAGAAATCACCAGCTGTGTTTTAGTCAACACTCTATAAACTAGCATTGCTGCCAAGAACAAGTTATTCCCTTTTTTCCCTGTCCTTTACTCCAATTCTTCCCCTCATCAGCTTTCCCCATTCCCCAAAGTTTCCCCTGTGCCAGAACAATTTATTTGTACAGCACACAAGACTGTGGAAACACTGCAGATTAAAAGGCGGCGACCTACACTCAAGAAAGGGATAGACGATTTTTCCACTCAAATCAGTTCTGCAAAACAATTCATCACATAGTTCCAACAATTGTGCCTATGAAACAGAAGGCTAATAATGCAGCAAGAAACTGCTGAGAATGAAGGACTGCTCTCAGCCTCAATGCCAACTTACCTGAGCAGTGCAGGATGTCAATACTTCCTTACTCTAACTGCAGGCTACTGGCAAAACCAGCTGCCATTTCTTCTCACCCCTGGTGCACATTCCTGCAGCCTCACACAATCATGCAAGCTTACTGATCTATGAGAAAAGTAACTCATCAAACCATACAGTATTTCTGCTACAACAGTGAGTATGATTGCCAAATTGTGTTCCTTCAGCCAGTACAGCCCACAGCTACTAACTACATAAATAAAAGAGAATCCTCAAAAGAAAAATTATTGTATGCAGGAATACCTTAAAGTAAATCTAAGGAAGTTCCTAAATTTGTCTTGATGTTATTAGGCATGAATGCATGACATAAGCACTACAGAAAACCATGATGATTCAGCTGGATATTTTATTTAGGAAAAAAAACCTAAAACTTTAGTAAGTTAATCACTATTTTCTTCACATGTCTGTTTACAAACATCAGATTTGGAGAGATTTTATAATAAAATAGTGATTCTATGGATATTTACAAAGTTTAAAAACAATTAACTGTCACTGAAACTCTAATAAGTGATCAAGTCAGCATCATCCTTTTTCATTCTTACTCTAGAACAGGCATGGAAATGTATACTCTTTACATTTCTGAAACAGCCTCTCAAACATGTTTGCTTGGCTAAATATTTTGAGAACTTCAGAAATGTATTCACAATTTTTAAAAGTCACAGACATCTCCACAAAGACTGTACAAGCTCTGCCTTGCTTCCAAGGAAGAAAAGAAAAATGAATTCCATTCCATCAGCAGATCAAATATTCTGTTATAGTGAAGTTACACAAATATAAATACCAACTCTTTCTTCCTGCAGCACTCAACTTTTTTCCAGATTCTACCATACCTACATCTATTCAACTCACAAACCAAGTATCATAGCACACTGATACACTACTGGTTGAAATAATGTTTTGTTATGAATTAATTGGGTTTTTTTTTCATAGTAGTGTCTAAAAATCAACTCCACTCATTCAGGATAGTAAGTATGAACTCCTATCCCAATACTAAATTCATTGTGCTATGTATATCAGAATTTCTGGCAGTCTGAAACTGCTGCTGGGATTGGTTGATTTTTTGCTAATATAACTATCACCTAATCACCTCAGAGTCAGACTGGACCTCTTCTGCAGCTGGATGAGATTCATCAAGTACTGTGGATTCACTGTTGTGTTCTGACATACCTGAAAATAAAATAGGTTTGGCATGTATTAATTGATGTGAAAGGAGTTGGATGTTGCACTTAAAGAAACTGAAGCAGGCTTTCAGAAAACATTTCATTTACAAGTTCTGCTGAAGTAAGAACCCTACCTCTCGCTTTTGATGACAATCAGGTCTTTAGCTCTCCAAAATCTAACTAAGAGTAGGAATACAGTCTAGTAGAAGATAAAGAAACCTTTCCTTCACAGAGAGCTCAGATTGCTACACAAAACTCAGGAAGCCAAACAAGGTTCTTCAGCTGATATTTACTGTTGCCTTCAATAATGCACTGACTATATCTACTACTGCAAAGACCAGAAATTTGTTAAAAAAATAATTTATACAAATTGTGCAAATTTGTATTAATAATAAGCCACTGAAACCTAATAAGCAATTCAGTCTGTTGTACTGAACTAGAATCTCTTTCATTACAAAAAACCCAAACAACAAAAAAATATCCCACCTACAAATGCAAACAAAGTCAGTAACACTGAGCACATGCACAAGAAATCAAACTTGGTGGGTATAGCGATCCTGCAAGATAAATGACATACTTAATACAGCTTAAATAACAAAAATACCTAAATTTGATTTCAAATAACTGGTAACTACAGGTGACACTGCAATTCACTCATCTACGAGAGGAAGAGGCAACCAATCATTAAAAATTAAACAGAGTCTAACAGTACTGAGTACAATCATGTGACTTCATCTCGTTAAGTTTTTCACCATTTTGTACCTGTCCAGCCACATACCAGGTTACGAAAAAAATATAGAGAATACTATTTTTATTGTATTTCAATTTCCTAAGCTATAAAACATTTAAATTAAAGCAAATAATCAGGTATAATACAGACAAAGGGTGAGACACAGAATCGCCCAGATCATATTACACTGGATAACCTATTACTTTACTTTGGAAAACTAAAATGTAAAGTAAGAGTTTTTCTTTAGAAAAACAATTTATTCAGGGCTATCACTAAATGAAGTTGGATTTTTCACCAACCAATGCAAAATTCCTTTTCAAGTATCTAAGAAAGTACAACTTCTATATGTCTTTTTCGGTTTTCTAGAGTTCTTTTGAGCATGAAAGACCATAGAGTAGAGGTGCTGTTTTCCCACACAGTCCTGTCCAAACTCTGCTCATGACTGAAAACAACCTCCATGCTTAATAAATTATTCCTCAGTAGATAACATGTTTTTATTATAGACTAAAAGTAAAAACAATTTATGTGCTCTGCTGGTTAAACAAGAAGAAAGCTAAATTCATCTTGTAGTGAAGTCTTGATTAAGAAAATCTGAGCCTCAGCTCAACCACATTAATGATCCTGGAGTTGTTTGTACCTCACATAGACAAACTTACATACCACAGTAATGCTGCTTAAAGCTATTAAGTACTAGAAGCAGCAAAACTCTTTTCTTGATAGCCTTACACTTAATAAACTTAGCTAGAGGCATGAACAATCTCACAAACCCAGGTAGAAGGCATTGCATAAAGCCAAATAATTAAGGTCCAAATTACTTAACTATTTGTTCTACAACCTTCTTCCCATCAAATTTTGGTATAGTGTTCTTTTCCTGCAAACAATATCAACACTTTGAACGCAGTTCTACAGGATTAAAACATGAGAAGGGGAACACTGTAGATTAAAGCTGGTTTTTGTAAAAAGTTTAACTGTACACCCTAGCTTAACTGTATGAATTCCCTGATGACTGCTTCTAGAGCAAAAAGATGAGGATGTAAACTTCAAATGCTGGATGCAAGGAGAAAACTGTATGTTTACACAAATGCAGAAGATATTCATGTGAAATTGTGGCAAATNCCACTGGAATAGGCTGCCCGGGGAGGTGGTGGAGTCACTGTTCCCCACCTTAAATACATATCAAATTTTAACTCTAGTAATTTTAATTTCTGCATGCCATAAATAAAATCTCGCCATTTTTAAGCCACAGGGATTTATATGTAGTTTTCCAATGGCAAAGCAAAAAGCAAAGCAAAATCTTACAAACAACACACTAAGCTCCCTCTAGAATGAAGACTTCATAGATACTTAATTAATAAAGTTACAAAATCAGACTTTTCATTAAAAATGACAAATTCCTATTTGTTTATTTATACTAATTAAATATAAAAAAAACAATTTTGAATAAGGTTGCTTCTCAACCTTATTGCTTTTCTACAAAGGATGCACTGGCTCCTTAAGTTTTTGCCTTACATTCATGACCAGTAAGGCAAAAGCAAAAACAACTTCTGTCCAAATAAGGTTTATTACACCTCTTTATTATTGTCTTAGTACTCCACTGCAATGAAGGTTTTTAGAACACTGCATGTTTATGGAAAATAATTACATTATTTTCTTAATTTCCATTTCTAACGAAGAACATTACAACTAATTCTTGCTAAGATCAAGATTAATTAATTTTTAGGAAGATTTTAAAGAACTGTATCAAACACTTTCGGGTTCAATCACACCATAGTTTCCTCTTTATACTCTTGAATTCACGGTCTGCCTCACTTGCAAGACCTAATGATGCTTGAAAGTTATAAGATATGCTGGAGATACAATTAGTCAACCTGCCTCTAAGCACTTTAATGCTCTGAGTCTCTAGATTAGCTAAAGCATAGGCTCTCTTTATGGTTTCAGCTTCTACCAAAACAGAAGAAAACAGCTGAGCAAGATAATGCCTCAGCTTAATTTTTCTTTCAATCTAATGTTCTCCTGTATTATTTATTCCTTACGTTTTAATGGTGTGTATATAATTGGACTTGATGATCTTAAAGGTCTTTTCCAACCAAAACAATTCTATGATTGCATATGCAAGTCAACTTGTACCTGATTCAGACAGTTCAGTTTTGCAGTTGCAGTGATCACATGACATTCTACCGTAGCCTCATAAAAGAATCCTTCCATTATATTTTCTAGAGAATAAACACTTTGATAACAAAGGTACGTGGTGGCAAGTTAGTGCCACTGACAGGCTCCTTGTTACCAGCTGCACCAAGCATAAAAATGTACCAAAACTCAGGTTGCACAATAAAAGGCTGTAACGGGACTTCAGCTAAAAATGACTGAGCAATGATGTACTATAAGCAACACATAAACTGCTTCTAGTTTGGAATCGCCACATGCAACATCTGCTTGTAACACAACACCACAGTGCTTCCACGTTTTAAGAACAGTAGAGCCAGCTGCAAAAGACAAATTGGAACACTTAAAAGGGTAATTGTCAGGGTGTGGAGTAAGTCCCAGGGGCATAAAATTCATGTAGCATCTAAAGTTTTCCTCATCCACCAACAAACTGATTCCCTTTCTCTCTCGAGAAACTCACATTATATCAAGCTCAGGCCCTGCTCGCCCTTTCCGTGTGCCCACAACTCCCCAGGTGCAAGAACGCTACCGTGAACCCCCGCAGACAAGCCAGGAGACGGGCAGACTCCTATCCGCACCACACTCCCGACCCTTCCGGTGAGACCACTCGCCCACTACACCCTGGGGGGCGGGGGCAGCCCCCTGATGGACCCCGCAAGGAGCTGAGGCCCGTCCCAAGGCCGTGGTCAGGCCCAGCCACCTTCTTCCCGCACCCACGGGCTGCCAGGGAAGCGGAGGCCGCTCTCGCAGTCCGACACGTAGGATGGGGCGGGGCGGGAGATGAACTGCGGCCTTCCCTGCCCCGCTGCAGCGACCCCCGCGTCAAGCTGGACTGGGCCGGGCTACGATCAGATCAGACCCGACCCTAGGGCCCAATGGCCCGCCTCGGCCTCACCCCGGCCCTCACCTGCCGGCGGCGCTGCAGCGGCCCCGGGGGCGTCGTGCCGAGGGGGAAGGGAGAACGGGACGGAGAAAGGAAGGGGGTGAGGGAGAAAGCCGGACGGGGCGACGCCGCTGCCCCTTTTCCAGCTTTATTTTCTTCCTTCTCCGGTACCAGCAGGAGCCGGAAGTGCTTGGCCGGAAAAGCAGGTGATGACGGCTTCAGCAGGGAGGTGCGGCGGGCAACGGCCTCTCTAGGCTGCGGCGGGCGTGTCTATGGTCGCTGCCCCGCCGAGCTGTAGCCATAGCAACCAGAGCTGGGGCTGCCGCTCCTCACCCGCCGGCAATGCCGCCTGCCCTGCCCTGCCCTGCCCTGCCCTCTCATCCTCTCTTGCCGGCGCTTGTGTTTTACTACCGCCCAGCAGATGCCCTCGGGGAACCGAGAGGGCGCTCAAAGGCGGGGAAGTAGTAGTGAGGGGCTTCTCTTTCCCCTCCGCTGACGGCGGCTCCTCTCGGGGGAGCCTAAGGCGTGCAGTTGTCGCTGCAGTGGGTACGCTTGCCACCGCGGTGGCAGTGTCGGCGGCCAGCCTTCAGCGTGTATGTGGGTAGGCGCGCTCCGCCAGGACTGAAGCGCTTTGCTGGGCCTGCGCCCCCAGGCTGAGGAGCCTGTCCCCGGGCTGAGACGCCCGCAGACTGAAGTTTTGTGACGCTGGCGTGTGTGCCAGCTGGAAGGAGGAGGCTGTTTCGGGCTCTGCCAAGTGCCATGCCCGTGAGATCAGAGCTCGGACTTGAAAACGGGCCTCATCGAAGGCGCCCAGAGCCGAAAGCGGCAGAGCAGGAGCGCGCCCGCCTGGGGGTGGACGTGTGCGCTAGGCAGTGGGCGCTGTGTGCCATGGCAGAGGCTTCGGGGAGCGCACTCTGCGAACCCATAGTGAGGAGGAAAAAAAGCATATCTATACAGGAAAAAATTGACATCATAAGTGCTGTGGAGAGTGGCAAGAAAAAGGCAGACATCGCAGCCAAGTATGGCATAAAGAGGAATTCTTTGTCTTCAATTATGAAGAATAAAGAAAAAGTTTTGGAAGCCTTTGAATCTTTACGTTTTGATCCTAAGAGAAAAAGACTGAGGACTGCTTTTTATACCGACCTGGAGGAGGCATTAGTGAAGTGGTACAGAATTGCTCAGTGCTTGAATGTGCCAGTAAACGGTCCTATGTTGCGCCTAAAGGCTAACGATTTTGCTCAGAAGCTTGGACACAGTGATTTTAAATGCAGTAATGGCTGGCTTGATCGTTTCAAGTCAAGGTATGGTTTAGTTTTCAGAGCTCAGCCTGTAGAAACAGCTCCTTCCGCTACAGTGGATGCTCCAACTCTTTGGTACCAAAATGTTCTTCTGTATTATATAAATGATTATCAGCTAAAAAGTGTCTTTTTTGTACAGGAGACTGGATTGTTGTATGAGATGTTACCACATAATACGTTTGCATTTAAAGGGGAAACTTGTTCTGTAGGTAACCTAAGTAAAGAGAGAGTAACTGTAGTGACAGGTACCAATATGGATGGCTCTGAGAAACTTCCTTTGCTTGTTATAGGAAAAAACAAGAGTTCACACTTCTTCAAAGATGTGAAGTCACTACCTGTGGACTATGAAGCAAATGATACAGCATTGATGACTTCAGGAGTATTTGAACAGTGGATCCATAAACTCGATGACAGATTTCAAGCACAGCATCGACGAGTAGTTATTCTTGTTGATTCTTTCTCTGTGCACACAGCAGTGAAAAGCCTCAAGTCTGTTGAATTAGTGTTCTCTCCTTCACACTCTTCATGTATAGCTACAAAACAAGGGGTCATCAGGAGTCTGAAAGTCAAATACAGGCACTGTCTTATCAAGAGATTCATTGACTGTGTAGAAGGTAATAAAGAGTTTACGCTGACTCTTCTTGATGCAATTGAGATGCTGAACCTGTGCTGGAGGAAAATAACACCAGAGACTATTGTAAAAAGTCTTAATGAAACAGGATTCAAATTAGAAACCAAAGCAAACAGTAATGACGCAGAGACTGAAAGTGATTTTGATTTGATTGCGCATGCACAGGCAGCTGGAGTGGAGTTTCCAGAAGGTTTATCGTTTGAGGAATATGGAGCTTTAGATGATGACTTGCTGTCATTTTGGAAGTTATCAAATAATGAAATGACATGCATCAAGGAAAGCACATCAGATAAAGCTGAGACGTTTGTGGGTGATGAAGATGAGGATGAAGGTGATCAATTTCTAGTTCCTGAACAACCTTCACCATCAAAAAATGAGGCTTTGAGTGCTTTAGATACTCTTAGAAAGTTTCTCAGAAGTCAAGATGCAAATGATTCTTTTCATGATTCCCTGTCTGACCTGGAGAATTTTATTCAACGTCTAGCATGTGAATAGATATTTTAGCAGTGTGAAAGCATGTAGCTGAAAAAATAAGGATTTATGTAAGTAAACAAAAATAGGCAGTTCAATAGTAAGTGTTGCTGCAATGTTCTCTAGTGTGTCTTTTTCAAGTGCCTAAATATAAAGAAATGTGAAATTAAGGGAAAAGGCTGTGAACTGAAGTCTCCCACAAAATCAGGAGCAAAGAAGACAGGCTCTGGGGTGGAGACAGGAAATTAGTTGAATCCTTAAAATGATAACTGTAGTAAGTACATTGAAGGCAAAAGAAGTTCCTTGAGCAGTTAAGTGCACTCATGAAGTGGTTCCCAATTGGAATTCTTTCTTCAAGAAGACATTACTTCACATTGATAATTTTACTGATGTCTTTGGTATTGTTGAGGGTGAAGCAATAAATATTTATCAGGTTGGTGCTTTTGATACTTAAAAAGTAATTTGCATAACAATGATTACGCTTAAGTTCTGAGAACTAATGGGGTGTAATTTTTGGTTTTTTTTTTTTTTTTCGGTCCTTGTTCAAGACTTTTGGACATAATCATTTGCTGCAAGAATAAACTAACAGCAGAAAGTTAACAGCTTTGGGTTTGTTTTGGTTTTTTTTTCAACTGCTCACGTGTGGATACACATGAATGATGTAACAGTGTATCTGACAGTCAAAAGACAAACCCTATTCTCTGAAGAGGTCAAAAAGTAAGGTCATTCTCTCCCTTTCGGCCTTTTTGGTATTTGGATTTGATGTAGGTCCTTTTGTGCAACTCCATGTGTTTCTACAGTAAATGTAGAAAAAAAATCTTATGTAGTAACTGCAAATCTTACATAGTCACTGCAACTGGAAGGCTTTGCTGTAGTATTCAATTCACCGGTATGGTTTATTATTTTAAGTACTATTAACAGGGGTGCTGGTAACATGAATTCCATGTGAGGCAGAGTAAATCACAGCACATTTACACATCTTCAACTATAAATTTCAAGCAATGAAATCATACCAGAGCCAAAAATCTCAATATCTGAGACTTACTGCTCATGGCTTTTTTTCCAGTGTTCTAAATATTTTCTGTATGTATCCATTTTTATTCTTCCAAAAGTTAGAGGTAGTAATACTTGTAATTTAGCCATGACAAACAATCTCTTGCTTATTTGAGTCTTAAGTTTTCAATGAATAGTTTGGCCAAAGCTTTGTTGTTTTTTTTTCTGGTGGAGGACAGTCTATCCATTTGTGAAAGCATTTCAGAAAATAGATCAAATTGTTGGAGGAGTGAAAATACTGGGGGTGGAGGGAACAAAATGCTCATGGCTGATCTGTGTGAATGTTTTACTAAAACCCCACAAAGTTCTGGTTTGTTGTTATGAAATATCTGCTGTGAATTCCACCCAAAGGATATTATGATTAAATAAAACACTTCTGTTTAAATTCCAGTAAATAAAGACCCACGCAGATTTATAGATTCTCTGAAAGAGCTACCCCGCTGAATTATCTCTTTTAACTTATTTTAAAATACAGATGCAAAGTCTTCCAATTTCAGAAGCTGTGCCAAATAAATCAACACTCTTTGCTTGCTTAAATATTTCAGAACAAGCTTATAAAAAGTTTGTTGTTGTTGTTTTGGGTTTTGTTGTTGCTAAACTTGTTTGAGGTTCATATAAAGCCCCCAGAGCACTGTGGATCATTTTCCTAAAGTGATAAGTGATCTTTTGACTTAAAATCAATGGTTTTCTTTGTAAGAGCTTCTACCAAAGGCAAGTTTAGGATAACGTTTCTATCATCCACATAATAAATGTGTATATTCTTTAAGATTCAACTCCATGTGGACACCTCCAGATAAGGAGATTCCCTGTTGCCTTCTGAAGAATTCTGAGCGTGTAATTGTTGCATCTGAGTGAGAAAGACTTGCGCAAGTGGCAAGTCTTGGTTAAGCCAGGGTTCAATTTAGATATGTAATTTTTGCAAGATAAGGCTTACAAAATCAGGAGATAGGAAATAACGTCATTAGCTGTTAACAAAGGAAGCAAATAACTAGGTTCTGTATACTGTCATACCCCTTCGTGAAAGCAGCAGGATGGGTTTATGAATTTGGCCTGTACTTGGAAGGAGAATTGTGGAACTTGCTGTAAAAAAAGGTACAAGGCATCAAAATCCTTTAGCTTTAGAGAATATATGACTTCTTCACAGTCTTCTAGTTCACTCTGAGAAACCAAGCTAAAATGAAATCACTGAAACAGTTTCTTTTTAGGTCAGACACTTTATATTCTAACTCTAGAGCTTTCAGAATTCTTTAGGAGCCCAAATATTTTTTTTCACTTGGTTGCATTTACAGTCAGAGAACATGAAATCCATTTTGAAGCTTGTTGCTGTTTCATGTGTTTGTTCATGGGGAGATGCAGACTCCTGAGATCCAAAATGCTAGCAGTGAAAAAGGAAGTGGTACGCTATGTAAATGTTAGCCATTTTAGCCTGTGTACACAGTTTGAGCTAGAGATTTGTTTATATTGTCTAGGTAAACCATCAGGTGTCTGAGGTGGTATCTTTTGGAGGGAGAGGAAGCATATTGCTTTAGATTGCACCATATTTGAAAAGAAGAACCTTTTCTACAAAAGGCAGACTATTACAGCTGTCATTTGCTTTAATACTTCAAATATTAGTTTGGACAACTATACGCTTTTTTTCTGTACACTTTTCCACTCTATGCTATGGTTAGATAATAATTATGTCCTTTGATGTCAAGTCACTCACGTTGCTTTCAGTAACCCAAAGTGACTTTTAGAAGTGAGAACTGAAAATATGAAGCTTTAAAAATATAACTGACTTTCAAACAAGGCCGAAATAGAAAAATACATTTTGAAAGTATGTTTGATATAATCAAGAGTCTTCAGAATCATTCTTGAAATAAGTAATATGTAAAATTAATTGTGCTTTTCAAAATAGATTGCATTTGCAAATTTTACTAAATATTTAATAAATGGTGCTTCCTTTTTGTTCAGTTCTGGATACCTTCCAGATCTTTAAAACTACATCTCCTTTTAAACTTGTTACTCAAAAGAAGGTTACTCACCTCTAATGGTAAGAGGAAATGAACAAGCTTTTATACCCTTGGGCAAAAACAGAAGAGAGAGGGGAGTCAGAGATTTATAGAAGAATCCATGCGTTCCTATCTCTGTCTCTGGAGAATTTCAAGGCCTGCCTGGACATGTTCCTGTGTAGTCTGCTCTGGGTGATCCTGCTGTGGCAGAGTGGTTGAACTCTATGATGTTCAGAGGTCCCTTCCAACCTCTGCTCTTCTCTGATTCTGTGTATACCTGAAATTTGTGACATTTTGATAGCTAAGTAATCGAGGGAGTAAATAATTAAATGGCTTCTCATTATTAGGTAAATCTTGAGAATTATAGTCTCAAACACACAGAGACTATCTTTAGCTATTTTAAAAATTAAATGCAATTATTTTCCTAAATGTAAACTAAATTGTAAATTCAAAATATTAGTAAAATAGCATCAAGATTTTTTAAGCAATTGTGTTCATTGCAGTGGTAGAGTGAGTATCATCCTACTCGCATTTAACTAAAACATGTAGCCTACAGTGATAGGACAAGGGGCAATGATTTTAAATTAGAGAAGACCAGATTTATATTGGATGTTAGGAACAAGTTCTTTACCATGAGGTTGGTGAAATGCTGGAACAGGTTGCCCAGGAAGGTAGTTGAGGCCCCATCCCTGCAGGTATTCAAGGTGAGGCTCAACAAGGCTCTGGGCAACCTCATTTACTGGAGGGTGTTCCTGCTTGCTGCAGGGAGGCTGCTCTAGATGACCTTTTGAGGTCCCTTCCAACCCAAACCATTCTATGATTCTGTGTGCTGACTGGGAACCACAGCATGCAATGACAGCATTTCACATTATTTTCTTCCTTTAATTTTAATAAAAACCTGGTACTTCCTATTTTTGAGAGATTATTGTAAAAGGAAAGCTTTGCACAGTTCTTACTGGGAACTGAATTGGTGCTGTCATATACTTAAGCAACAAAATCAGTATTTTTATCTAAATATTTTAATATGCCTGTTTTAGGGGCTCCTTTCTTGAAGATACAAATCGAGTCAAATCATAAGCAACATATCTAAGGAATTTTTGTGCTGTGGTAAGTGACAGTGTGCTTCTGTCAGTAGATGTGCTAATGACAGGAAAATTGTTGTGACAGATAAAAAGATAACAATTTTACATTTGATAACCTATTTTTGCACATCTCTTATAATGGTAGAGCAGCATTGTACAGACATGTGATTCCTTTTTAGTGATACAACTGCACTGTGGTATAACCAGGTCATTGTTTTCCAGGATTAGTAATTCAAGTGTAGCTCACTGCCCTTATTGTTAGTACAGCTACTCCATTAGAGATGTATTTTCTCTCTTAGAACTGTAGCTACTTGACTTCTTGCTCAGTAGCAAAGCTGAAGAGCTTTACTCTCTGAAGAAGTTCTTGCAAAACACTCACTATTCAAGAAGGATTACTTTGACATGTGATAACTAGTTGCTGGATTTCTTATCTGAAGTCATTCAATTCTCTAGAGATATGCTGTGGGGATTCCACTGCATCAGGCACACAAGGAGACAACTTACTGAAACCGGTTTTTCTTCTAGCAGTGTTGGTGCCCTGTACATCTAAGCTGTATAAATGATGCAATATGATAGTTTTTTTATTCAAAACTTTATTTCTTTCCTCTTCCACCTTTTTTCATCTGTTGGTTTCTATCACTTTATATTCATTGGTATCCCACTTACTCTAGTGTTAACATTAGGATTGATGGCACAGCCTTTTGGCAAGCTTCTTTTCTCCTTACTCTCCCTATTTCTAATATTATCTTTTGCAGGTGGTATTTTTGAATCATCTCATGTATCAGCTGGTATCACCCTCTTGGTACACATGCTCATGATCTCAGGCCCTAATTTCTCCATTGCTGTATTTAGTGGTGTTCCTGAATCCGTGCTTCATTTAGCTGAGAACATGTAGCTTATCTGTATTTCTTTTTGTCTTTTCTTTTCTTTTTTTTTAGAGTAGGGTGAGCAGTGATTTTTCCAACAGACACCCGGGATGTCTGAGAGAATTGGTAATAAAATGTGTAATCTTTCTCTTCTTTCAGGTGTCTTCATTTTTAACTTCTGCTAGTGGTCCCTTCTGATCTGTACTTTTGAGATTCTCAATGTGACATTTAATATCTTTGTCTAAACCATTCCCTTTTTCTTATCTGCCTGTATAGCATCCTTGTCACAGTTCATTTTTACATTCCCGCTGCTAAATATCATACCCCTAACCTCATCTCTTTTGGTCTTTCTTCCCTCCTCTTTTACTGGTCTCATGTAATGTTTAAACTACCCTTCAAACACAATTTTCCCTCTTTTCATGATATGATGTCTATTTTTCTTCTCCAAAACCAAATATTTAACTCTTTCTGAAGACAATTTTTAACTTTCTATTTTACTTGGTGTTTCTTCATTATACTCTTAGAACTAAGACTATGTAATAATTTTAAGTATGTTATTTTACATAAGTGAACCTCTTTGCATTTTGATTTTTTTTGCATTATTTGTTCTTAGCATTTGTAAAAAAATAAAAACACAACCAAAACCTGTACAAAGAGGTTACAATGTTGCATAAAATAAGATTGAAAGCCAGTTTGAACATTAGCTAGCTTCTCTCAAGTTTTGTTTTCTTTGAATTTACTTTTCTTATTGTTTATGTTCACTCTGACTTTTCCTGCTTCAATAATGGTTTGTGATATTTCAGATACTTATGCCCTATTTTGTTTTGTAGCCAGCCCATATGACTTGAGATCATGGAGAAAAGCAGGTAATTATAAAAAAAGGAGTTAAAAGGTGAATCCCCAGTCCACTGAGATTTCCCTGCAGGAACTCAAGGAGGACTTGTCCATCAGGTACAGCAGAGATTTTTATGCAAAACCAATATAGAGAGCCATCTGAAAGTCCACATCCATACACAAATTAGCCACACAAATTTATATGAAAGATAACACCACAGGTCGTCTGACTTTAGGATAGCCAGAAATGGCTACTCATAATTGAGCTCCAGTTTAAAATTAAGTGACATGAGTTAATTTTTTTTTCCCATAGCAAACAAGATGTGATCTATGTAAACTTTTTCTCACTGCACTGCCCAGGGCTCATCTAAATTCAGTAAGCAAACTGAAATTTGCCTAGAGACAAGGCAAAGCTGAAACAGCATTTCTGTATAAGAGCAACATTTCTGTGGAGTCTAGATGTTACAGGAAGAGTCAGATGAACTTGGAAATTGGCATGGTATTTCAGAAGTTACTGAGAAACACTTTGTGGTACAGATTTGGGAACTGAGGTAGACACTTACTATGTGTGATTCCCAACAGCTACTGAACTATTTTTGAAAAGCTGGCTTGGTGGATGTAAATTCTACTGCTCTGAAAAAAAAACCAAAACCAAAACCAAAAACACAACACAACCAACCAAAAAACATCAAAGTGCTTTGTATATACGTTCAATACATGGCACAGACAAACATTACAATTCAAATTCTGTCAGAGTCAAATGCTCAGCTGCCTGTAAAAGCTGAGGATGACCAGACTTGGTGTGTTACATGGTGAGTGTCTGCAGAGAAGCAGGAGGAGACCTGGCATATGCTGTAGACATGCAACAGCAAGACAGAAAAGACAAGTACAGGCAGACAGAGCTACAGGCTCTCAACTCTACTTGTTGAATGACTGTAAAGGACTGTCTTATGCCCCAGCAAAAGAGCTTTCCCTACATGTCGTTTTGCCAACCCAATTTTTTCAAAAAGCATAATAAATCATCTTATGAACTGAAAGAGATTTAAGATTTGATAATTTCTCACCAATTTGGCAATGTCATACTTCATACCCTTGTAGCATGTAGAAGTTGGCAGAAGAAAACAGAACTACAAAAAGTAAAACTGAATGAAGCTTGCAGGTTTTTATGTCCCAGTCTCACCTGGTCTTCACTCAGTTCACGTTGAGTTAGGTGCCCAAAATCATAGTTCTAAAGTTTGTCAAAATACAATTTAATGACAGCAACTTGCCCACTAGTGCTGACAGAAGAATATTTGGCAGTCTTAATGCTTGAATGGTTAGAAACCATGTTGCAATTTAATCTTAAGTATTCGTGTTTAAACAGCTTTATGAAATTAAAAGAACTTGATTATTCCCTAACACCTCAACCATTATTTATACCCAGCCTTAATGCACATATGGAATTCCAAACCTGTATTCCAACTTTAAATGCCTGCATTCTCAGTGCTGATCTCTTGAGGACTAATACTGGGATGGCAGATAGCATCCTGGACAATGAGAGTCTATGAAATTTACATTAATGTAAGCTTCCTAAGAGATTATTTAGAATGAGGATTAGGGAGCTTTATGAATTTAAAACTTCATATTCCTTCATCCTCTCACCTTATCTCACAGAGGGGAGCCTAGTGGCTTGAACAGGGAGTACTTTGAACAGCCTGCTTTGTGGGGAGCTCCACTAGTGTTCACCAACATATTATTTTGTAAGAATTAGGGGGAAATTTTGCAGTGTATGGAAAACAGCCCTTATGCTCCAGTGAGAAGTGTAGCTCCTGCTCTGCTTTTCAGGTGTGTTGAGCCAGCCTCTTAGTAGGGTGATGACTCCTCAGGCAAAGCACATATTTGTGAGATTACATCTTCCAAAAGCAGAAATGCAGGTACTGATTTGCTTTTCATCATTCATCCTGCACTCTTCTTCCTGCCTGCCATTCCAGATCCTCAGAGATTCAAAATTCCTTGTCAGCAACCTACTTGATCTGATCCGGGCTTCTAGTTTGGAAACCTAGGATAGTTCTGTGCTGTCCACCTGCCTATATTTGGCAGGTATCTTTTTACTTATTTTGAGTACCAGGTATTTGCATTCTCTAAAAGTATTTCCAGCTTTAATGGGAAAAGAATGAATTGTGGACCTCAAATGAACTCCACATTTATCTCTCTGTGTAGAGATACAATTATTAGACTTTGTACCATGCAGAGATTTGCCCTTACTGACTTTGAAGGGGACTGCAGACTCAGGCTGCATGTGGACTGATATTTGAAGACATAGTAGAAGACATAAATCTTTAGAATTAAGTACTCAGAACCAAAATGTATTGAGAGGAGTTATACATCCACTTCTAGGAAGCCTCTGCTTCCTACAGGATCCTATCTACAATTCTTTCCATTGAGGGTTTTATTACCAGCCATTAGCACTGACCTCATTTGATGCATCTGCCTGTAACTGAATGAATGGCAGTTCTCACAGAATTTTAATGTTACTTACCTTACACAGGGTACACCTGAGTATAAAAATAGTACCTTCTGAGAGCAGATCAATCTTCAGAGAGCAGCATATAAGGAATGTAGCAGCCTGTCAGACCCAGGAACTTCTTACTTCACACCACGACTAGTGCATCTACACTTACGCAGAGTTGTGACTGTGGCATGGATAGGTACATACAAAAGGAGACATTGGGATATTGGTTTGTATGCTGCTATTAGCATATGTAATTGGGCTGCTAGCTCATAGTGAAGTATATTTAGCTGTCATAGATCTCTACAGTAACCAAATATATATCTAATAAAGGTTTGCCAACTTGCACTGCTGTCACGGATAGTGGTCAAAACACAGATCCACCTGAAAATGAGCTACGGCATACCTAACCCAGATGTTTGGAAAACATTTCTCCCCATATCAGACTCAAGCAGGAGGAAGAGGGCATAGAGAGCTGCCTCTATCTTGGCAAATTCAGTGTTTCTACAATTTATACAAATTCACGAGACTTCACTAACTGACATTTAGGTAAGCTCAGCACCGCACAACAATCAAATTCTGAAGAAGTGATGGGTGTATTGCAACTTAAACAGGAAGCAGTTCTGTATATTCAGACAAAATTTAGTGAATGAATGCATACTTACTTTAACCATGTAATAAAACAGTTACTTTAGTCATGTAATAACCTAGCGTAGTTTCTCAAGGGGAATGAAGAAAGCCAGAGAGAGAAAAACAAAAATAAAGTAGCAGAAAAGACACAAGGCAAAAATTAGGATTCTTTTTTTTTTTTTTCCTAGTAGTCTTGCAGCACTAAAGACAGGTAAACTGAACTGCTGCTGGGAAGTGGTGATTTTTGACTTAACTCCACTCAGCATATTCCTCCCTGGGATGTGACTGATGGCAAGTTAGTGTATTTATCATGTGCCTACAAGCAAGCCTCTTGCTTGTATACACATTATAAATACAAACTCTTTACAAACTATTACACTTCTTATTTTAATATCTGTCTGCTTTTTAGATGGATGCCATCTCTTTGATTCTACTGGGACTATTTACATACTTGAATATGTGCACAACTTCTGCAGAACTGGACTAAGACAGGACTGGAGGCTGCCCCTGTGATTTTCAAGAGTGTCTCATAAGACTAGACTAGAATTGGTCACTTGATCCTTTAAAGATATTTAAATGACCAACTGGGAAAATAATAATTTTTCAAGTATCTAGGAACTAAAGCTGACCCAGATCAGATAGCCATGCTCTTGAAAGTGTGCAATTTGCATTTTAAGGTATTTGAGTAGCTTTTAAAAAGCTCATCTTTAATGTTTGTTTGGAGTCTGAACTCTGTATTAACTACTTATGAAGTAAAGTTCTGTAATTACAGTGAAAATATGCAAAGGAAAAAGAAGAGAACCTTTTAATTCAAGAGTCGAGAAAGTGACTTAGATGGGAGGATCAAATGAGAGCTGTCACAACCTAAAAAAGTATCAAGCAATATTTAAGCAACATCATGTAGGACATCAAAGTTTATCTTCAGATACTTAAGGTATGTCTGGAAAAATCTCACGTTACAGTTGAGATGTGTCGGTGTGTTTTTTTATGGTAGAGTATTACCAAAAGAATGTGCTTTTCAGATTTTATTCTCTTCTCATTGATTGTTAACAACCAAGAGAATACCTTTAGTCAGCTGAAGCACCCTACAAATAAAAATAAGAAGAGATTAAAAAAAAAATCAAATTTACTTTCCCTCAAGTACCTTGTTTTTCTACTCTTCATTTTACTAAATTCACCAGTGATTACACCCAAGACAGGTTTATGTTTGGTTTTCAATCTTTACTTCATAAATCTCACTTCGCATTACCTCTCTAAGCTCAATGCTTCAGCTGCTATGGAGTGCTGTGTGGTTTTTTTTGAGCCAGACCATAAGCTAACACTGATTTGAAAGTGACAACTAATGAGTTAGTTATTCAGTTGCCTCCATGTAAGACACACAGTACTGACATTTTATGTGAAGATACCTCACTGGCCAATGGCTTTATACTCCATTGATGTTGCTGACTGCACGTCTATTAACTGAGCTGCACATGAAAGCCTGTTACCAGACAAGGCTCTGATCCTTGCGCCAGACGCTCCGGCGGTGTCGCTTCTCTGGGAGCAGTTACAGAGCATTTCCATTCTCTGAAGTGTTTTTTCAAATTGCATGGATGCTTTTTCAAGCATTTCAGTTTCATTGTCAGTCCTGTATCTGTCTCTACTGTGAGGTCTGCTTCCCTCCTGTGCCTGCACAGTCATTTCCATACTAAAAGGCTTTATTCCTGATCCTGGAGAATACAGTCATCTCCTGCTCTGGACAGGCAGTTGAGCACTCATATCCTGCTGCGAGGTGTCTCAAGCAATTTGTACATCTTATCTTATTACATGCCTCTACTTTTGGAGTCCTATTCTGGTCAGACACCTTCCCAAACCTCTGATGGGGAATGGAGAGGGGGCCTCTCCTGTTAACAGAATTGCAATGCCTTGATGAACCACTTGTTCTTTAAATTATTTTCTCTTGGACTGTTTATACCAAATATGCCACTTAAAATACAAGTTTGGGGTACCTTGCAACCCTGTGGAAAGTTTATATTTACATCATTTCAGTCTCTAATTCCAGCTTTGACTCTAAGCATTGTAATATGATATTTCCATAATTATTTTCAAAGAATGAGACAAACCTTCAGCTAATAATTCCCTGTGCTGCTCAGCAAAGAAGTGAGAGCCTGATTTATTCATACATAAAAGATCAGGAAAGTGACCCGAGCCCTTCCCACCACATCTTAGCACTATGTGTTTAACTTTCAGTTCAGTTTACCTGTCGAGTCTCACCTAGATTTCAGTGGTAGGATACTTGTAAGATCCTGCCTGGATAAAGGATTTCATGGGCAAACCATACACTAGGTTAGATGGAGTCACTGCTTGGGACTACCTGTATCACACAGTAGTGCTGTATTTCTCTAGCTGTCGAACAACAAGATGACTTTGTTGACCAGACATCATCCTTTTGTAAGTGTAGTCTTCAGATGTGGGTTTTGCCTGAAGTAAAGCTGAGCCTTCAGGAGGGAGTACATTTCAAAACAATATACAGACATAATTTTTTTTTTTCCTTCTTTTCCTCCACATTTTACACAAGTTACAAATAACTTCAGAAGCTTTTGAAATCTGCAGAATTTCAAATACATGTGCTGCTGCCCAAAAAACAACTAGAACTGAACTGAGCAGCTACACTTCAATATACATCTGCCAGTGCTCTAGCTGGACCTGACAGCAGAGGATTTTTTTCATGTTAGAAATATCTCTTTGATTTGATTTTTCAATTTGCTAAACTAAACTTGCATACAAACATCTGGACTATTTTCAAGTACAGTTTGCATTTTCTTTTGGCTCCTGCTGAAGTATCTAAGTTATTACAGCCAGGATTTAACAGCCTGCCGTTGTGTGTGAGGAAGAAAATAAAGAAAAAGACAATAAAAGAAAGCAGAAATTTACAAGCTCAGTTAAGCAAAGAGACACTTAAAAATGGCAGGTACTCAGTTTTATGCTTGTATTGTCATTCTCATTTTAGTTGTGTTATTTTATGATATGCAGTTAAGGACAATATCTCATTGCTCTAAGCATTGTTCTAATTTATACTTGTGGCATTGGTTTCAAAAAAGTATAGACCCTTTTCTTGAGCACCTCTGTGGCTGAAATAAAATGTAATTTGTCTTCTCATGTAATTCAGAACTGAGAGAGCTTACTGGAGCTCACTCAGCTTGCTCTGAAACAAGTGTAACCATGGATGCAGTTCCAGCTGCATGTAAAGCTTATACACAGGGATGCTGTGGAATTTAACTTTGATTCTGCAAGTCTTACGTATCTCGGGAGCCTGCTGAAGCACCATCACAGACAGCACTCAGGCTAGGTTGAGAAGATCCCTGTGGGCTTTGCACACCCTCCTTTGCCTTTTTTTTCCCCTCCCCCTTTTTTTTTTTTCCTTTCCCAATGCTGCAGTGCAATTCCCATTCTTTCACAGTGACTCATGAGAAAATTTTATCTGTCCTTTCCCAACATATGTCAGAGGCAGAAAGAAGTCATTAAGGGACTAGCAGAGCTCAACTGATGCTAGCCCTTGCCTGCACTTTAGAGCAGGCAGATTAGCTGCTGACATCGGCAGCAGACTAGCTGCACCAGCAGGAGTTTCTAATGGAAGTCCTATAAATAAAAAGCAACTTGCTTCACCACTCTCAAATGTTTACTTGTTGCTATTAGAGTTTTCCTACAAAAACGGAACAAGAAGAGCATGGCTGCAGCATTACAAAACATTTCTGGTTTTATGACAATGTCACGCTGTTTACATCCTCCATGATGCAAACCCTTCTCTGATTAAGGAAGAACATTAGCAAACAGCCTAGATAGGTGGTCAGAAATGCCCTTTATATCACAAAAAAATGATGAGGCAGTACCAAAAGCATGCACAGATATTTTCCACCTGGATAACATATACCTAAACCACTCCCAAAACGTAGTTGTCTCTTTTTGCTAAAGTGCATTGCGGATCCTAGTAAATACACTAAACCATATGAAATTAGAACCATAGAATCAGTCAGGGTTGGAAGGGATCACTAGAATCATCTAGTTCCACCCCCCCTGCCATGGGCAGGGACACCTCACACTAGATCAGGCTGTCTAGAGCCTCATCCAGCCTGGCCTTAAACACCTCCAGGGATGGGGCTTTGATCACCCCCTGGGCAACCCATTCCAGTGTCTCACCACCCTCATGGTGAAGAACCTCTTCCTAACATCCAGTCTGAATCTACCAATTTCTAGCTTTGCTCCATTCCCCCTAGTCCTATCACTACCTGACATCCTGAAAAGTCCCTCCCCAGCTTTCTTGTAGGCCCCCTTAAGATACTGAAAGGTCACAATAAGATCACCTCAAAGCCTTCTCCTCTCCAAATTGAACAACCTCAACTCCCTTAGCCTTTCCTCATAGGAAAGGTGCTCCAGCCCTCTGATCATCCTCGTGGCTCTTCTCTGAACATGTTCCAGCACATCCATATACCTCTTCTAATAGGGGCTCCAGAACTGAACACAATATTCCAGGTGCAGTCTCACCAGTGCAGAGTGTGTGTGTGTGTGGGGGTGGGTGGATCACTTCCCTTGACCTGCTGGCCACACTTCTCTTGGTGCAGCCCAGGATCTGGTTGGCTTTCTGGGATGCAAGAGCACACTGGTGGCTCATATTGAGCTTCTTGTCCACCAGTTCCCCCAAGTTCCTCTCCTCAGGGCTGCTCTCGAGCCACTCACTGCTCATTATCAGATACAATCTACCTTCCTTACAAAAATAATCTGTGGCTGAAGCCAGGTGGGTTTCCAAATGCACAAATTTGCTTTGCAGCAAGGTTAGCATTATAGTTCTTGGTTTCCACATTTCTACTGTGAAAAGAGAAGCATGCAGCTGAAGACAACAGCCATGGCAAAGGGGAGCAAAACAAAACAAAACAAAAAACACATGCACAACTGCATTTCTATCACTCTAAAAGTCTTAATTAAAATGTAATGTGGCAGAAAGTCACGTTTCATGAATGTTAATTTGTCTTAGAAATCATTAATTTGGTACACTTCAGTGGGTGGCTAACTTGCTCTCAAGGGGCAGTTAGCTGAATGTGTGTCAGAAATAGTTCATGGGAATCCAAGTGGGAAATTCTACAAGCTATGTAGAAAGACTGTAAGGAAAAGAGGAAAGGATATAAGCCTTTACATCAGAAATAGATGAAAATGCATCAGAGATGCAAACCAAAAACATCTTTTCTTTTCCAGTCTTTCAGTCTAGATTTATATAAAGGATGAGTGAGTGCACTAAGTCTACAGAGTGGGACAAAATAGTCAACTATGCAGAGCAAGATAAACCAGGAGAGGATGTTTGCAGCCCGAGCAGCAAACTTGGGAAGGAGATGGGGAAGAAAGGGGAAGTAGGATAGCACATTACTTATACATTAAATAGATAAAAATACTGTTAAAAAGTATGACTTTGCCTACTGCTGGCTAAAGTTAAAGAAAAGCAGAGGCTGGACAATAGTAACAGCCTTAGGAGCTGAGTCTGTGCTCATGAAAACATCGTCTTTGCCCACATTGGCTCAAAGGCCAATCCTGGTGCTGGACTAGACAAAGCTATAGTGCCTCTGAGCACATTTGACATGCCTGAGGAGCCTCAATTTTGGGGCTTTCATGACTGAAAGTATCTATATCATTTAGTCACTATTACTAAGACTTGAAACTTCTGCCATTTTTAATAGGCAAATCTTAATAGCATTTAGAAGTCTCAACTCCGACACTTCTGTGTGTTAAGTATTAGCATGCATGGCTATGATATCATATCATATATCCTAGAAATATTTAAGTAGTCAATCAGAAGTTTCCTAACTCAGAGCTCCTCCTTATCTTCATGTAGCTGCATTGTTATAATTCTGCTTTGCTTTTTCTCCGCATTGTTTTATGAAGTGTGTAAGTGTGCATTGCCAATACTAAGCAACCAGTTAACTAAATCATTGAAGTGTTGTAAACCTATTAACAAGCTGGTCATTAAATGAATCACTGACCTATTTCTCAGCTACTCAAACTAAAAAAACTGTAACTGATGACCTATAAAAGCATCAGTGTGTTAAGAAAAGAAATACTAGCTGGAGAAGTAGAGCAACAATTGGTTACTTCAGCGGCTCCCACCAACCTGAATAGAAAGATTCATCAATACCAGCTTCAGCTAATTTACCAGAAATCAGATTTTGAAGGACTAATGCCCAGAGGAAGCTATGAAGCTGCTACACAGGCAGCATACGTCTCTTCTTCCTTAGCTAATTACTGGTGGGGAAAAAAATGCATGTATTTAAAATGGCTCAAACTTTGTATGCTCCAGAGTAAAATCTGGGGTGCAGGCTCTCCTGGACTCAGAGGGGTGAATTTTAAACCTATTCGTGCAGTGGAAGAAACCAAACCTATGGTCCAATCACCCTCCCTGCTTGAGGATAGATATGAATTATATCCAGGCCCAGATTCCGATCCCTGGGTCAGCCCACCCCATAGTGCAAGGAACTGAAAATGTTTGGTGTCATGCTGAGCTCTCCATTGCACTTTTCAACTGACAGGTGAAACACGGAAGCCCTTAGTCAACCCTTGCATGTTTCTGACCAGGAAGTGGTGGGGCAGTGAGAACAGAGGATTGGGCAGTGTGGGAGAGGCACAGCCATGCCTTGTGTTCTGCATACCCAGATAGAGACCACTGGGATGGGGGAGAGAAAATCAAAAGGAGGGAGGAAGGGAGGCAAGGGAGGTCTGCTTGCACAACCGCCCTAAAAAGCAACCTAAAACCTTCCTGCTAACACACATAAATTAAATTTTGTTTCTAATTACTATTTGTATTATGTTGTTCCCTATGACACTGCATGTAGATGGTGGATGACAGTAAAGTTAAGAATCAAAAAAGCGGAGGGGAGTCAGAGCTCACTCACCTACAGTTTAAAGGTGCTTCAGCTGAGTTAGTGCTTGAAGAGCAAATTTTTTTTTTTTTTTCTTTCTTTTGCAATCATTGCTTGCTTGACAGGCCCAGACGGAATTACATCACTTCCTAAAACCCATCAAAGAGAGTCCATCTCCTGAAGAAATGCAGCTCAGATGCTCCCCGGCAGGAAACAGGAAATGTAAATGTTTGGGTGAAGCAGGAGCCCTCCAAAGCACCCCTCCAGAGGAAGCGCTGCCAGGGTAGCATGCGAAAGCCAAATCTCATTGCTCTGCTTTCTGCCCTGTCGCTGGCTAGAAGATCTGCTGGAAACGGTGAGTAAGAAAGTTTCTTTTCACCTTCTGAGGTGGGACCACATTTTGTGCCTGCAGCAAAGGGACTGAGACGGAGGGCAACACCCTCCAAACTGAGCGCTAGAAGATCTGTGGGGACTTGCTCTCCGCTTCTTTTAGCTGTGTTTACCTCTCTGTTTTCAGCTGTCTGACTTTCAAAGCTTTGACTTTTTTTCTTCAGACCTAATCCTGAACAGCAGAACCAAATCCTACAATTCCTACATTTCCTAAATTGCAGGCATGTAGGGAACTGGCTTGCCAGGCACTTCAGTTACGATTTTAATGATTTCTTGTACTTTTTTAACCCACACCCATACTATCAGCATTCAATAGTGAAGTTAGAGACGGCGAATTGCTTCCATTCAAAAGCTGACTGCCAGTTTCCGTAGTCCCAGTGCACCAAAACCGGTTTAACAAAAGAGCAGATGGTTCCGGAGACAAATATTTTGAATTTTCAGCTGCAGAACAAAGTGACCAGGACTGTGCCTGTAGGTCCTGACCTGAAGGGAAGAACCACAAGTGGAAAGGAAATAAAATGTTGAAGTCTCAGGGTGTCATAGCAGAGGCTCTCACTTGTTTGCAGGGGGTAGTTTGTTCCACTGGCATTTTGTCAGCCCATGACTGCTTAAGACATGCAGCCCTTTTAGTAAAACCTTGCCAGGTGGTGCTTATATGCATTTTGGTGTCAAACAACTGAAGTGCCTTCATGTACTGGATTTATTGCCTCTGTGCTGCTGTCACAAGCATGAGCTCCCCAGAAGGCTAGGAGAGAGCCATCACTCTCAGCTAGGACTGAAATTCTTCTATTAATGTTTTAAAATGCATTAGTGAAAAGGGTGCTTTCGTATGGCTATTTTTTCTCCTGAAAGCAAGTACTATAAGCAGTGTGTAAAGCTGGACTGATGGCTCCTGGCGTGCTGCTGAGCTGCTTGTGGTTAGGAGTCTTGCTTCACTGTACGCTCAGTGAGGTACAGAATTGTTCAGTCGTGTCTACGTTACCGCAGCCCTGCTGCATTACAGACACATTAGGAAAATACGCTTGCAGCACTGAATGTAGCTCTGAATCACAGCAGTCAGGGGAAAAATGCTGCCATAGACAGAGCAAAAAGTAGGAAAACAGGGACACAACACCAGCAACAGAGTGATCAGGCTCCAGCTTCCTTAGCTTGTTTGCAGTGTACTCATCTCTAGTATCTCATCACCATCTCCACAGAGTGGAGGGATGCCTTAGTCTTCAACAACCCAAGCCTAGAACTGGGCCCCCACTGCCTTTCTTGGATGGGCATTAAAGACTGGACAGAGCACCAGGCAGATGTCACATACCAGGTGCTCCACCCACTTCACACTGCTTTTAGAGGCTTCCTTCTGCTATCAACCAGAATTTAAAGGTGGAGATACTGGAATAGTTCCTTCATGGGAGTGAGTCAGTCCTGCCAGAGATCTCCCTGTCTGCTGTCAGGCCTGGGTCTCCTGAGGCAGTCCTCAGCTACTGAGAAAGGGGAGGAGAGCTTGCATCCAAAGAAGAGCAGGGACTCCTGCTGCCCACAGAAAGGTGGGTTTTGCACCTAGTCCCAATATGTACCTGGTGGTTACTCTGACTACAAGGGTAGATGGGCAAGGGGAGGAGGGGGAAAGTTGTGAACTTGGACTTTGGGGGAGAAACTGGAGTGGAAATAGTTTATATAGGGGCCTATGTACCTCACAAATACTGGTGGGTTGGGAGCCCCTCTGCTAAGGGCATCCTCCCCAGAGGATCCTTTGCTCTTGCCCCTTCTTGTTCACAGATTAACAGGGAAGGACCTTTAAAGGAGGTTTCCCCCCCTTTTTTCCTTCAGTCCTAGACACAGTACACACGTTTAAAGTGGTCTCCTGAAGAAAGGAGGCAGAAGCTTTTGGAGATCTCCCAAGTCTTACCTCTACTGTCCAGAAACCATTTACAAAATAGGCAGTAAGAGTATGATTAAATCTTGCAGCGCAGATGGATTGAAACCTTTATAAGTCCTGGTCCCATAACATGCTGGAGCTATGTAAAATCCTAGCCTTGCCATTTGGATTATGATTAACAGACAGTTTTCTCCTGGCTATCTTACAATTACTCCAAGCTGATAGCTCTAAGAGCATGCCTGAGGTGTCAGCTCTAGGTGCTAGCCCTCTCTCAGCTACATACCAAGGGGACATCAGGGCTTGTACCAGTCCCTTTTCTCCTGCCCATTCCCTTGATTTATGCAGGCAGGAAACCCCCTGATAAACAGTGGTGGCCTCCCCTCTCTAGGTGACATTGCTACAAAGGTGCGTGCTGACCCTAGGAACAAGTGTTAAGGCCCTTCTACAACTTATAGGAAAAGGCTCTGACCCTATGGGCATTTCCCAGGGCATGGCATCTCCCTTAGTGTTAGGTGAAACATGAGGCAATTGCAGCACAAGTGGTCTGACATGGGAAGCAAGATAATACCCGAGGGAGAGGAGCAGGAAAGTGTGTGACACTGTTAAGTGCTGGGATGGCTGCAAGTATTAGTGCTTTATTTTGGCTGTGTCTGTGCACTACTGTTTTGCACTGTCATTCAAACATTGCTGTCAAAGATCCAGATATTCATGAGCACAGGCAGCAGCTATGTCTTTGGCAGAGAAGTGCCTTTTAGGTGAAGTCCCCTTCAAAGTCTCTAAGACAGTAGTATTTTTGACCTGTTCCCCAATACAGTAATGAACTTGAGGCTCAGTTTGAACCCATCAAAATCACCTATTACAATTTTCTAGCAAAGCAACAATGTAAGAAATGAGGATTTGCTACCTCCTCTTTCCAAAGTGCAGCCCATTAAAAAGCAGATGAAAAACCCTTCTACTGAACACATCAATTCCTTGCACATGTTTGCTTCTATTCCTTTCATTCACATGCATAAATTTCCACTGTGTTCTATTTAAGTGCTTCAGGGACATTTCAGAAAACTCCTCTTTTACATCAACAAGATTGTATACTAAATTTCAGTCAGTGACCCCAGTCTATTTCTACTTTTATGATAGCTGGAGAGACAGTGGAGCTTTTGAATCTTTAATTTCAGAGTCATCTTGAGAGCAAGGAGCACTAAGAGATTTGTATCTCCTTGAGGTCGCAAGGGTATCACTGGTGCAGAGCTAGAAAACACAAGATTAAGTGGACGCAATAAATGCATAAATTGGCCTGGAAAATCTCTAGTACTAGGGGTGAGAAATGAGACTACAGGTTCACAGTCTGAGGCTAAGAAGCGTGACTGAATTTGTAATACCAGCAGTTAATGCAGCTGGATGGAAGTACAGCGAGGAGACAGCAGTTCCCATCGACTATAAATGAACTTGCACAGTTGTTTCCTCTTTCAGGGTATACCTAGATAGCACTTTCTAAGCACCCCATTTTAATAGGACCTTGTCTACAGATCAGCCATCCTGAAATGGTTGTGCGCCTCATCAGAGGAGCATACATGCCCAACAGCTAGCCTGTAGGCTTTTCAGGATTTCTCTTCCAGCCAGACTGACAGGCAGGACCTGCCACAACAGGCAACTGGGCAAGCCATAGCCATGACAAGGAACAGCCCTTCTTACAGCAATGTGAAATGCAGGAGTGGAACAGAACAGGCATGAGTCAAGCGATAGGAAAGAGGATCATACAGACCACATGGAGTGGTGTAACACCAGAAAGAATGTGTGTACAGAGCAGAGTGATATATAGGAT
The DNA here is from genome assembly GCA_013399055.1 of Ramphastos sulfuratus. Taxonomy (NCBI): domain Eukaryota; kingdom Metazoa; phylum Chordata; class Aves; order Piciformes; family Ramphastidae; genus Ramphastos; species Ramphastos sulfuratus. Next base: position 101,503 of record WBNM01028533.1, on the reverse strand, counting down.
GTGGTAACTTTACACCAGCATACACGGCTTTATATCCTCTTGTGAACCTTCCTTTCACTGCACTTTTATACCTTATAGAAAATTTAGAAGAAAAAAAATCCTTTCACGCTAACAAGCCTGACTATCCCATTAACTTAGCTCTTGTTTTTCCTTTATCCCATCCCTTTTTCTCCTTAAGTAGGTACTATAGTGTAATTTGCAAACTCCCCTTCTGAGACCCCAACCCTTGATTCTGATGAGAAGGCAGTGGGGGGACTGATGATTTTATAGCAGAACCAAATGTGCTAACTGCTGGCTATTTGCCTTGCTTCCAACTGAAATCAGAAACCTGTTTACCCACTTACTTCATCAAGGAATGATGAGCCTCAGAGGAAGAAATGCTGCAACAACAGGAAAGTTGTTTGTTTGAGACGGAGTTGTTTGGACTCCAGTCTGTAAAGCTGCTTGGTTTATTCAACTCCCTCTGCCTCCCTTGAAAGACAGGCTCGGGAGCACCTCCAAAACACATGCAAAGTCCATCAGTGACCCAAGCATATTTTTAAAACAGAAAATATTATACCATGGTATCTGCATACAGGGACATGGACTTTTTATATATTGTAAGAATTATAATGGAACGTTTGGGTTTTTTTAGCCACTGCTAGTTCTTGCTCAGGCATTTAGGTGCCCCAATGACCAGAGCCCTTAGTATCTCAGGAAATCTGAGGACTTCTTAGATTCCAGCTTCTTATCTACAAATTCCAGCTCTGCCTAGCTCCCCACCAGAGTGGGACACAGTTGTATGCCAGTCCCTCTTGGTTTTGCTCTTGAAAACATGGTAAGTAGCAATATGGGCTGGGTTGAAGTTGTGGTGTGCTGCTATCCACTTCCCTTTACAAGGGCAGAAGTGTCCAGCACTTAGGCTGTACGTGATCCAAACAAAGCTGGAGCCAATGCTGCTGTAACACTGCTATAGTGCTGCTCCTTGACTGAGATGTGCAGAAGGCTGAGTAGGGATGTCAGAAACCATGACAACCTGCTGACAACAGCATGAGGCTGAGCACAACAAAGGAAGTGCACAAGCTTTGCAAAGTCAAAGAGATACCTACATGGTGAGATGTGACTTGTTCCTTCTTCCGCTCCACAGGCTTTGGTTTTCCATCATGAATGTATGTTATGGTCAGACTCCTTTATGGAAGGAGCTAATATATCTGCAAGATGAAACCCAAGCATAGCTGACAAGACAGTTCATGGTATGAATGACCGCTGCCAATCTGCCTCTAGGCATGGAGAAAATGTTTGAATAGCACCTCACAGACTCTGACTTTCAGGTGCTCTCCTGCCCTGCTCCAAACCAAACAATTGTCCACCTTTCATTCACCCTACAAAACAGCTGCAACACTACCTGCTCCCTATTTTGAACACTTCAAACTGTAACAACTACCTTGGGGCCAGCTGCATTGGTCCCGTGTGTTCCAGGCAGCTGGTTGCAATGAGCAGTGTGCCTGCATCAGGAGGCCTAGGCCCATCTCTCCCCACCAGGCTGAAGGTACAAATCCTTCCTTGCTGCAAGCCAGGTACACATCCACCCATGTGCAGGTCTTGATTTTCCTGCCCCATAAAAATGTAGTGTGTGTGGCCCAAGAGTGAGAGCAGCCCCTATGTGACAGGTAAGGCATCCCTCAGGCACGAGCTCTAGTCTTCAGAGGTGACAGGCGGAAGAGCTGGAGAGGATGTGTTAAGGCAGCAGGTGAAACACAGGAAATAAGAGCAATATCCTTGCAAGAATACTGTGCAAGTGGCTGCCTTTCTGCTGAAAGATGTGTTTAATTCACTCAGAGAAAGTATCTCTAAGAAGAAATGGCCTTCACAGAAGAGATGCTGTTTTGTCTCCAGAATTATGCAAAGTGAACAAAAATATGTGGCAGCAAGGTCACTCCCTGTGATTTGCTATTTTCTTTGCCTAGAGACTAGAAAAGGTAATTCTATTTCACACAGAGACAAATGGTGTGAAATCTGCCTCATAACTCAAAACCAGGCAAATAAAAAGCACCAGAGACATTGGAAATGTCTCTCTTGGAAATCAAGCGCAGCATACGCTGCAGCTCAAAGTTTAGCACTGCAGTTAATGAGGTGTGACTGGTTTTGCTTTAAAGTCACATCATGCTTTAGACATTTGAAAATCCATTTTAGCTTTAAGAGTACATGAAAAACATGGTGTTTTCCCACACCCTTCCCTATTTGTACTATTTTAAGCAGCAGGCTTGTCCTTGTCAACATATCAAATGTGGCAGATGACAGCTTTCAAGGGCAATGGCTAGAGGAGGAAAATGAAGCAAGGCTGTCCAAGTGGTTCAGGAAGGCTGCAGTGGTCTGTTGGCTCCACCAGTGGCATGGTCCATCACACCACAGTCTGCAGTGTGGCCATCCCTAGTGATGCCTCACCACAGTGTGCAACAGCAATTGTAATGGAGTGGCCACAGGCACCAGGACATGTAAAATACCTCAGGAAAGAAAAGTCAAGTGGCCAAACTAATAAAGGAGAGGAGCTCTTCCTCCCATCCTCTGCAATAGAATTAAAGATAGACAGCAGGCCATGGGAAGGGGTGGAGCAGCACACTTTTAAAGGGTCATTAGCTGCAAGAAAGGCAGAGATTGGTTTTGCTCCTGACTGAAATGCTAGTAGAGAAGAAAGTTAGAGAGAGACTGAACAGCTAACATTTTCATTGTACATCATGTTGGAAGAGTCTGATGGCCTTCACAGTATTAAATGCTACATTGAAGTATCAGGTGTTATTTCTTAAGTATTAAAACTCTTTTATAGTTTTTAGGAAAGAATGAAACAATGACGTGCTTGAGTGATGAGCACAGCATGAAAATCTAGATAAATCACTACTGTCACACTCAAATAATTTTACCTGTGTGAAATTGGGTTTCCTGGAGTAAAGTCTTATGAAATACTCGTCTCCTCTTTGAGAAAAAAACTGACAGGAGAGGAGATGCTGCAGAATGGCCTAGGCAAGAGATAGCGCTCTAATCCCAGTTTTCCTCTCTCACTTGCCATCCCTGGGAAGGACAGCATCCTTGTCCTTCTGATTCCTCATTTGTAAAACAGAGATGATAACTGCTCATCTCTCAGGGCCATTATGAAGATTAATGTGTTTACAAAAGCATTTAAAATGCTAAGTACTTTTGGTTCCAGTCCTGTGAGATTGGAAATGCCAGCACTGAGGTGCTGAAAACCTAAAGCTCTTGCTAACTCTAGTGGAAATATGGTTGCCTAGCACTTTAACAAGAACAGGAAGAAATATGTCATTGCAAAAGTCATGAAATCCGTAAGAGCTGCACCATGCCAGCATTGTATCTGAAAGGGCAGATAATACAAAAGGTGATCAATTTAATTTCATGCAAAAAAAAAGTAGTGAAGGCTTTGGTGTAATTTATCTAAGGATTGATTCCTGCATCTCTGTCTACAACAAAATGTTTGGCACCAGTATAGAAAATAGTATCAGTCCAGAATTCGCTGCACTTCTGTTAAACTTTAAACTCCATGACGGTCAAAGCAGGCTCTTAATTAGCCTCAACCCCCACCTTGTTTCGCTATTACCAATATAGCCAGTTTCAGTCCCTTCTCTTGCAAAGTGTGTGATCCTTGAAACCAAAACCCAAATCGAGGTTCAAAATTCTCTGTCTTATTTTTTGTGAAGAATAACCAGCACTGACTCTTTACCATATGCTCCTTCAGACAGCCCATGGGATCAGATAGAGGAGCTGTTAATTGTCTGTGTATCCAGTCAAGTACCTGTGTTACTGCTACCTGTTCTAGTCCATGCAGAAGTGAAAGCCACCAGCTTCTGCAGACTTCAGACTTCCTTTCACTAGTTCTGTTTTTCACAGTAAAACATATTTAACAAATTTGAGAAAAGCACAGAAACAGGGATATAAGTGAGTCAGAGGAATTTGTGAACCACAGAAAATGGCCTCCCCGAAGGGAGTACTAACCGTTTTGGTGAGGGGAGGGATCTGGTGACAAATTGGGGATTTTACATCTGATGCCTGAGACTCTAAATCTGTGTGTATGGGGCATCTGCTGAATATTTTTTTAAGACATCAAATTAAAAATTACTTATTAAAGCTGTGTGCTTTGACTGATGATAATACCAACAAAATCCTTAAAATGCTAAACTGTCCTCATATATTTTGCAGGCTCTGAAAATGATGGTTCAGGAGATGGATTGCCGATATTATCCACCGTCGTAGTAACGCCTCCTCCTGCTTCACATCCTTCAACCACAGGTGACCACGAGCCAGTACTTCTCACTACAAGCACTGTTGAAAGCAGCTTTGAAACAAAAAGTACTCCAAGTACTGAACTGAATGTTGAGAACAATCAGGACAGCCTAGAAGCAGCAGAACAGTCTATCTTAATATACATTGTCCCCATCGTGCTACTGGTCCTGCTGCTGATGCTTGTCATATTTTTTGTAATGCACCATAAAAGGAAAAAGTCTAAGCAAGGTAAATTTGTCTTCTTATGCAGCGGAAGAATATTTTTAGGATGTGCTCAATATTAACTAAATGTTATTTGAAGGCCTGAGATACCACATCTAGGATGTACTTCTCTAGTTGTAGTTGCATGTTTGATGGATGGGAAAGGGATCTACCCTTGACCAGCAGTATCTGGACACACACCTTTCCTTGGGCAGAAACTAGCTTTGTTTCTCACCACCTCTTGCTCATGCTGCACACCCACAGGAGCTGTGCCATTGAACTGCAGCTCCCAGCAATACCAGAAACAGCGTATAGATGTTGTGTGCCTGCAATGACAACTTCTGCCTTTGTGTTTAATTACTTCATATAAGGTGAATTTGATGTTTCTATTGCCTATACTGCTCACAAGGTAAAGCTGCTCAAGGCTTTAATAAAAAAAGAAAAAACCAAAAGCATTTTAAGGAACACTTTTAAGGACTCCTGTAGGGTGGTGGCAGGTATGAAGACATCACAATAAAGGAGCTAGGAATCCTGTGGTCAGGCATCTTGGGAGCTGTGACAGGGACAGCAGCACTTCAGGATGGCACCTCAGTCTGGTAGCAAAGAAATTGGTAACTTGGAGTGCTGAGACACAGAAAACTAACCAAGATGTCATAAAACCACACAGTTAGTAAGTGAAGTCCTGAAATAGTCACATGAGCACCTCTGCATAAGAATGCAGCTGTGAGCTCCTCAGCCTGCAGGTAGTGACATACTTTTAGCATAGATTTCAAGTCTTTTTCAGGGCACTTTTTCAGCTGCAAATTTTTAGGGCCATTATTGTAGCAAACTCAGAACTCACAACCAGACACCTAGTTACCTGCCTCTTTCTGGATGACCCAAAATGCAGGTACACCCTTCAGAGGGATGGAAAATGTGATAACTTGCAGGAGCACAATCCTGGAATCTCTTGCCCTGAGCCTATTGCATGAAGCTGGGATTTCAGGCATCCTCAAGGCAGGAGCAGATGGTTCCCTGGAGTGGCTCTGCAGTCAGGGAATGTGCTGGAACAAGTGGGGAGGTGTCAGCTCCCATTGGCAACAATGAATTAAAAATAGGCTGACTTAAGACAGTATACAATGTGAATCCTATATGTAGCTCTTGGTGGGGTTTTTTTGTTGTTGGTTTTTTTTGTTTGTTTGTTTTTGGAGGTTTTTTTTGTTTCTTTTGTTTTTTTGAGGGCTAAGACTTCAATCACTTAATTCCTGAAGGGAGTTTTTTTATCTGAATAATGGCTATTACACTATTTTTCTCCCCTGTATTTGCTTTATCTTAGGATCCCAACTAGGTTTTGACATCTGGCTAGTTCAGCTTCATTTGCCTAGCTGAGATTTAATCTGCTAGGCAAGTCCAACTCCCCCCCTTCCCTCCATAAGCAACTCCCAGAGACTCCCAGCATAGCTGGATTGCCTGCATGCATTCTGCCTGCCAGTATAATGTCCTGGTGCTTCCAATAAACATTTTTATTTTGCAGCAGTGGTTCCTTTTCAGGATACCATTTCTCTCACGACATGTTTTGCTCAGGGAAGTGTGCATCTGCAAGGTCCTGCCCACCGCAGCACTAACAGTCAGCTTCCTCAGAGCACGGCTGTGCTAATAATGAGCTGCTTTTCATGTGTTCAAGATTAAAAATAATGGGTTCCTCTCAAAATTACAAACAGGATGAGATGTTTTGTCTTTCATCTACAAGTTAACTATTATGGTTTTTGAAAATGCAACTTGTTTTACATGACCCTACTAAAGGCTTGTTTGCAGTCTGTATATACAAAGAACAGAACTATGAACACCAAGTTTTTTCTTTTCCAGATGAGCTGGGAAGTGAAAATGTGAAAAGGTAAATTTTATGAATAAAACTTAAAAAAAAAAAAATTCTTGAACTCTTAATGGGATATTATGATTTTTAGTTCCTTCACTGCCTGTTTTAATGGAATTGTACGCTAAACACCGTTACTGTTTGAGATCAATTGCTCCAGTTAACTACCTCTAGAAGTGGTTAAAATGTGACTTCAGTATCTCACTGAGAGTGTGAGACTAGTGAAGGAGAACAGAGAACAGCAAGAGCTGTCCCACAGGCACCCAGTGCCCACAGCTGCCCCTACACCTGCTCTAGGCACCCCCAGCTCCACCAGCCATCAGACATACAAGGTGCGACATGAACAAAAGGCATCAGTTCACAGGCTCATTGCAGGCTTTCACTATTCATAATAACCTGTGTGTCTTGCTCCCCTGTTTTTCAAGTTTGTCTTCTCACTGAAATAAGTCAGAAAGGCTTGCCCAGCTGCGGAAGCAATGCCTCAGCTGCTGGGAAAACAAGCAAAAAACCTGCATAGGTCTTATCAGACTGGTAATTTTTATCATGACTTTTTAGTAAGCTACATTTTGCTGACCAATGCTACTAATGATACTAAATTGGCTTCACAGGTAAAAAAAGGTGTTTTTTTCCTAAAAATATTTTTTTTTCTACCATGTGACCCTAGGAATGATCAGCAAAAGGAAAAAGCTAAATGAAGGCATTTAAATAAATAATCTTTTCTTTTGAAGTTACTGCCAATGTTAGTCACAGCTAGGATAAAACTTTAGGCCCTCCACTTTTATCACAGGAGCAACAGGACTTTTGGCATGTTCCAGCAGGGCAGAGACAAACTATTTTATTTTTCAGTTTTCTATTTACAGTAAGGACAGTTCTAGAATAGCTGCAGTAGTCCTGTGCTCTGGCATACCTCAGAATGTACTGTGTGAGTCTCGCACCATGTGATGTCCCAGTCAGCCCTACCTCTGCCTGGAACCAGCATCTTGCCACCACTCCTTCGCATCTGTTTGAGGTCATTTCATTCACACCCATCAGGCTGACATCTTCTCAAATTACTAGGCTAGGATGGCTTTCCAGATTTTATACACCATCTGGAATTTTATGAAAGATTCAAGGAAAATACTACAGTGTAAGTTATTTGAACTAAGCATTTTTTTATAATGCCTTTTTTTCTCCTCCCAAGTCCTATTTTTGAAGAAGACACACCCTCTGTTATGGAGATAGAAATGGAAGAGCTTGATAAATGGATGAACAGCATGAACAAAAACGGTACACGGTAACCCTTTTACTCCAACACCCCTCTCTTTCTAGATTGGGTATATCCCATGCATAGAAAAAATATCAATGGAAGCCATTTTTTATGTGTCTCACTGCTTTTCCAACAACATTTTTAGCTGTGTTCTTGGCTCTCTTCTACTAAAATAGCAGCACAAATGTCAGGGGTAGAATTGTTCAGAGGAGTATTTTAGTTTGTATGGGGCCTTATTTTTAACATATGATGGAATATCATAAATGTTTTGAGCTTCCAGTAGACACTTCAGTTAAATACATGTATAGCTGTGAACAGTATTTATATTTTTAGATGCATATTTTTAATGCTAAATACTCATTTCTCTGAAGCGTTTAGTCCTTGTAGAGTTTCTACAGTCCTGTGCCTTGCACTGTGCTATTTCAGAAGCAGCATGTATTTACTCATGGTTTAGACCACTATTTACTTACAGTTGCTGCCAGGATCCTATGAACACATCTCTTCCCTCTTTATGCTCTTTTATTTATTTGCCATCTCTACCACATGAAACACAGGCTGCTCTTTTCTGCCAGCACTGTTCGCCATTGACATCTTCTCTGGCAATTCTATCAGTCCATTTAGCAATTAATATCTCTGATAACTACCACCAGCAGCATCTTCAGCTCCTTCTTAGTTCCTTCTAAGCATTTTCTATTTTTAACCGCATTTGCCTCCCAACTGAAGTCTCCCTAGTCAAAATTTCTAAAAGGCCCTGCATCCTCTTTCAATGTTCTCCTCAGAATAATGCAGATGCTCAGTAAACCAGGAATTAATTGAGGCCTGCTTTTGAACTGCTAGCAGCTTTCCACTGGCTAGGAAATGCTGAAGTCCTGATATATTCTTCATTCCTGGTCACTTGCCTTATATCCAAATGGCTCATTTGCCTGACCTGCTAGGGATGCTTTGTTTTTCAGGACATAAAACCCCCTGGGGCATTCTTTGTGTTAACACAATGCACCACATGATGCAGTTTTGACCTTTGCGGTCTGTAAGCTCTCGTAGTAAACATGTGCTAAGCAGCAGTGCTGAAAGAGAGACATTAAATATAGTATAGTACCCAGGGAAATACTGCTGTAAAGTATTTTTAATTCTGTGGACAGAAAGGAGCAAATGCTTTACATATGGGAGTTTTACAAATTTTTGTTTGTTTGGGGTTTTTTTTGGTTGAGATTCTTTTGTTTGTTTGTTTGGTGGTGGTTTTTTGTTTTGTTTTTTTGTTAGTGTTCCCTAATCCCCAGCTGGACTATAAAGCGTAAGTGCAAGTATTGGCATTAGAAGGTTAACAAATAGTCCTCCTCGTGGTAGTTTATAGGAAACAGTCCCCAAAAGTAGTTTGTGTGTATAGGTGTACATAAACCAGCTGTAATATCTATAATAAAGACGTTACAGCAACTCCCATCAAAGGAAAAAAGGATTTAAACCACATAACAGCTATGGGGATCGTGCAGGTTTTACAGATAAAAGGGTGCAGAAGAGCATCTAGAAAGACTACATTATAAAAGTTGATGCAACTTCTGAAAGAAATGTAGAAGAACTGCAAAAAGTAACTACAGTCTTGTTTCTTACTCTTTTTCAGCTGACTGTGAATGCTTGCCTACTGTAAGAGAAGAAGAAAAGGAATCAATTGCAAACCTAAGGTACTTTTAATTCATTATGGTTGAAGAAACGCGGTCAATCTCATTCTAAAATAATCTAATATTTTTAATATGTAAATATGTCTATTTAAGTTCTAAAGCTTTAATGTATGAGGATTTTGAATTTAACTTACACAAAATGCTTGACACATTTCTAAGCTGGTCTCTGCCTGTAAATTGCACCACTAAATAATCTTGTGGTTGTAAACCTGTGTGAGACAGACATCCAGATGGCACAGATGGAGTTTCATTTGCTGATCAGACTTTAATCACAGTTTCCCAAGGTGTTAATACAAGCATTCAGCTTAGCTTCCTTGGCACTCTTCACTCACACAGATATCTAGCTCTCCTCTGCCACCAGGTGTATATAGGTCCCCAAGACACTGCCGGATGTTTTGGCTGGAGCTATGACCAAGCAGGTGCTTGTCTGACCCTAAGAGAGCTCAAAGGATCTTCCTGGTGCCTTTGTGCAGTGCTCCTCTAGAGCTGCCATTGGTTCATGGTCCAAGCAAAGACTCCAGAGGGATGTTAAGCCACAATCCTAACAGCTTGTAAACTTGTAAACTTTGTGGCTGACTTCCTCAGGATTTTGGCCAAAGCTCCTAAAGCCCTCTTTAACTCCCATCTTCCCTAATGAAAAATTCTGGTTCCAGCTGGAAGCAAGGGGCTTGCAGGCATGCTTGAGTTGTAGCTGCATTTTGGGGAGGGAGCAAAGCAGCTGCTCTGTGGCAGGTTACAATAATAATCAGTTAAACTATCCTGTGCACCAGGAATATCCCTGGTTCAGTGGAAGCAGCAGACAGCAGGCAAAGCTGGGAGCAGGAAGGGTTAGCAGCAGGAGGACCTGGGTCTTTGCCATTGCACTAGGTAACTCAGCTCATCATCCCTTTCTGACAGAGCTGCAGCTCCCATTGTAGACATCATAGTATCTTGTTCCTCCTCTTTTCAGAGCTTCCTTACTCAGGATTGAAAATAGTGACATTAAATCACCACTGCTGAGTTTGCAACTCAGATACTCCAAAGCTGCAGTTTCAGGGTAGCTTTTGTATGAGACTGCTTCACCACAGCTATTTGTGTTAAAAAGGCTTATGCTTACACCTGCTGCAAGAGAAACCATTGTGTTGTGGGGACTTTATTTGTTGTTGGTTTGTTTGTTCTCGTATGGTTGTTCAGTTGTGCTTGGGTTTATTTGATTGGTTAGTTTCTTTTGTGGGTTTTTTTTGTGGTTTCCCCCTCCCCCTTCCTAATAAAATACCTCAATCCAAGGTTCTAGATGCAAGCAAATGGAATGCTTTACCCTAAAGATGCTAGAAAAGATGCTGGATTCACTAGCCATCTGGATCTTCCCCTCCAGCCTCTAATTGATAACCCACAGTGAGAAAATTAAGGAGAGGCAGCTTGCACAGTGGTTCTCTAAAAACGTTTACTGAGCATACTACTATAGGGAGGACAAAACAGGCTTGAGCCATGTGACAACATCAGCAGAATTTAGTTATAGTCTAAAAGGCCTTTTTAGGCACAATGACATTCTAAGCATTAAATTTACTTTCCAAAATGTAAACAGTTCACTTTCAGAAGAAAAAGCATCATGACCTATCAGCTTGAGATAACATTTAGATACCATCTTTACCAGCATGCTTTTGTATTGGATTTGCTGACTGACAATTGGTTATCTTGACTGGCAAAAAGTATCTTTGGGCTACACCATACCTCAAGTTCCCCATCAGTAAAATAGACATTGTCATTTCAAAGTCCTATATAGTGAGGCTTCAGCCTTGAAACACAAAAAAAAACCCCCGCAGTCCTGTGCAGACTTCAAAGTGAAGGTACACGTTATTTAAGCATATGTCTCCAAAATATTCAGAGCCACTCATATTAAGGATTGAATACAAGGTGATAGATTATCAGATTCAGTTTCAGATTCTGAAAGGCCGCTTGCTCCTCAAACTACAATAATCCTTTTTTTAGATTTTATTAGTATTTCAATATGGAAAACATCTCAAGGCCTCACTGAAGACAACTGGCTGAGTGTTGTTTTCCTGCTTCATAAAGATGCTGGGAAGATGTCATGAAGACCAAAGTGTTTTGGACTATGAATTGGTTTTGATAAGATAATTTGGAAAATATCAGATTCTAAACAGTTCAAGAATGACCTTTTCACAGTTTCAGAATGGAAGTTGTTCCAAAACCACATTTCAGATAATTGACTTCTTTATATAAACTTTCAAAAAGTGTTTAAAGAACAGCCCATCTGGTAGTGAAATATTTCTAAGTGTTTCTCTTGATCAAGACTATTTTTTCAATTCTCATTTTATATGAAATTCTGAAACATGCTTCATGACAAAGCAAAAAAGTATGTGAAGTAGGATTTCCTAATTATTTCTGCAATTGAACCTTATCAGAACAAGATCTGCTGCTTATCTTGATCAAACTCTTAGCTGAAAGAGAAAGAGAACTACATACACATAAATAGATCTTTTCAGCAGCAACTTTGAGCAAGAAAATTGAAAGACTATGAAGTAAATTGAAACAAAGGTATTGCTACAGCAAAAAAATTGTACTCATGCATATCAAGGTTGCAGATTTGTGCATGAGAGGCAAGACATGGCAGCCCATGTTCCTTTTTAGGGGGAGGTCACCTGCCTTACACATAAGTTAATTTGAAAAAAAAAAGGTAAAAAAAAAAAAAAGTTAAAAATCTTGCCTTTGAAACCCAGTACTAAAAAGCAGAGAACCACAAAATTTCCCCATCCTTGCTGAGGTCCCATCCATGCAGGAGTGGATGGGCGGACACAGAGGTGGCAGGCAAGAGTTGTCATTTCTGTGGTGTACAAGTTGTGCATGACCAATCTCCAACATTTACTCCCCTGGCAAAACAGAAGTGCAGTCTGTCCTGTTCGTAGCATGGGTCTTTGTAGGCTGCTGAGTATGAGGAGTAATCCCCCTGTGCTTTATCACACCTCCCAGAGCAGATTGGCTTTCTCTGGGCACTGCTAGGCACCCTCCTAGTATTTCTGTCCAAGAAAGGGTGACTCTTTCTTATAAAGAGGTTCTAGGTAGAGAATAAGTCAGTAGAGAACAAAATACTCCTTTCCCACACTGTGCCTAAGTTCAGCAATGTATTTTAAAAAAATGTGAAATATTATGAGTGGCCCTTTTAACAACAGAGGTGGTTTTAACCCCTTCTGTTAATGCTGACTGAAATCTAACCAATAAAAAACAAACAAACAAACGGCACATTGTCAAAACTGTCATGAACCAAGCAATACTAAGAAAGTCCCAGGGAGCAAGCTAGCAAGGCAGAAACCAGGGGGACAAAGAGAAAAATCATATCATGAGGTCAAATTTAATACAAGAATATCTGTGAAAAATTGTTCTCACCGGTAGAAAGAGGGCAGTTTGCTCACTTCTCATCTGGGAGCAGGAAGAAAGATGGACTGGCTAGCCAATAACCAGCAGAGAAATTAGACCAGCCCTTGCTGCCAGCATCCAGCACCACAGATGAGGTCCTTTCACATGTTGCAGGGCTGACACATTTGCTTTCTGATAACATCATCTCATGGACTCAAGAGATACTCTTGCGTATTATTTCTTGCTGAGGCAACTAACCCAACAACATGACAATGTTGTGGCTTTTTTTCTTTTCCATGTATTCACAGTGATGGTGAATCATGAAGTTGGAACACCAAAGAACTGGTTAAAGGGAAGCACCACACAAGCTAATGATCCCCCAGACATGGAATGAACTGGATTCAAATAAAATTCATCTCAAAAGGCCAGAGAATGGGTTTGTTGTGTCCTGCCATATAGTCTTCAGAAAAGAAACGTCACCAGGGGGAATGAACACCCCCCGCCCCAAACCAAAACAACCCCAGACAAGCAAGCAAACAAACACACACACACACTCCACAACAAAACTGGCACAAAAACAAAACAAAAAAAAGAAAGCACTATTATAAAATTAGGGGCCGATTTCAATTCCTTCTGCAATAAGATTAATCACAAATCAAGAGATGCTTCTTTCCCTTCCTTATCCCAGAAGTTTGCAAAACAGTCCACATTTCTGCTTGGTTCTTCAGCTGTGTATCATGCAGAACCATTTCTGTTCCAAGTTTGGTGGGTTTCTTTGTATTTTTGGTGGTTTGTTTTGTTTGTTCATTTTAAAATATAAACAGCATCCATAATTCTGGAGTTCTTGGGTTTGGTGGATGTGAAGCTCACACCTATGTAATGTTTGGTTTTCAATGTGGTCTTTTGGTAGCAGTGCACTTATTTCACAGGACTTCTGGGAAGGTACCAGGCCAGAACTGACAGATCAGGTCTGAGGACAGAGCAGCTGAAAAGCCTCTCAAAGGATTTGATAGGAACAACTGCAGCCAAGAAAAGGCATGATCTTTGCAACATGCTTTTTTGTTTTCAAATTAAAGGCATTGCAGAAGAACAAAAAAAAAAAAAATCTGAGACTGCCTTTCAGTTTATCTTTATAGATTAGTACCCTGGGCCAGCTTTCACCACTTAACCATCCTCCCCGCCCAGTGCTGTTCTTTAACAACCACCTACTTGAAGGATATTCAGCTTGAAAACATTAATTTTTAATTTTTTAATTTTTAATTTTTTTTTTTAAATGAGAGGTTGAAAAAAAAAAAATCAAACACTTCAGTACTCATACCAAACAGAAATTTAGGTGAGTATGTTCTGCAATAACTAGTTAATCAAGGTTTTCAGTAAGATTTCTGCTGCCTCTCTTTTTGAATATTGAGCTTGGAATATTGAAAGATAGACTTCTAAATATGCCTGGTCATCTTTGATCACACTGAGAATAAAATAAACAAATAAATCAGACTCTTGAGATACCTTGAGGTGGGAAGATAAATATCATAATCACATCCATTTGTTTTAGGTGGCATGTCTCATGGACCTAAACAAACATGTTTAGTTCAAACATGTAACATACACACAGAAGTGAATCCTGGTCTCTGCAAAGCTTCACTCACCTTATTTAACATATTAAATTCACTTTCTACCATATCTCATATCCCACCCTAGCATATCCTTCCTATCCTTATCTTCTATTTAAATACATAACTTCTTCCTATTCAGTACATGTTTAATGATCAGTTTTGTTTTGCCTGCAAATATTTCACTAATACATTATCTTGCATAGCCTAGCTCTTTAGAGAGCAAATGCATTCGCCAAGCCTTTGGGATGACAGCTAAGTGTCACTATCAGCTGATAAATACAAAGAAGGGTTCAGCTTTGTGAGTAATTGAGGAAGTGTCAAAATGTGAAAGGAAAAAAAAATGTTTGCAACTAACCATATTAATTCATTACTGAATATGACTTGACTAGTAATTTCCTCAAAGAATGAAATATTCCTTCATTGTTCCAAAACAAATTCACTATGTGATGGTAAAATAATATTTCCTCCTTGGATGATTTTTAACTTTGAAAAAGCACTTTATGATCACCTATGGCAACTCTTTTTTTTTTTTTTTTTTTAAATTTTCCACAAGTTCCTGACAGTAAACTTATTCTCTAGAATATTGGTTTAAGATAATGCAATCACAAGGAGTAATTTGCAAAGCAGCAAACTGGAGATGCCCAAATCGGGGAATGTTTTCTTTAAGAGTACAAGATAAGATGTATTTTGAGAACATTACCAGCTATGTGGTTGGAAGGCAGTCAGTGGTAACCCAGCAGTTTGCAACACCAGTGCCCAGCAGCGTCTCTCACACTAGCTCACACAGCTCTGCATCCAGCAACCACTACTTTCTCCCTAAAGAGAGCTAAAGCACAGCTGGGACCTGAACAATTGGAGTCTCTGCCTTTTTGGTTCCACGGTTATTGTCATTTCCTATTGCACAATC
Organism: Ramphastos sulfuratus; assembly: GCA_013399055.1. NCBI lineage: Eukaryota > Metazoa > Chordata > Aves > Piciformes > Ramphastidae > Ramphastos > Ramphastos sulfuratus. The sequence goes on along the minus strand of WBNM01028533.1, from coordinate 86,394 downwards.
TCAATATTTAAATCTTGTAGGTAGGCTGAATCACAAGGGATTTAGACCATTTTATTCTTAGTACAGCCAATACATTGTAATATTCCAGTTTACAAGTATGACCTTTACATCCTCTGTCAATGCATCTTTATTTTCCCTAAATGAGGCACACAGTTTGGTCCTCTAACCCATGACACAAAAAAGAACACTCAGGTAGCAGATAAGACGCTAGCATATTTTAAAAATTGGTTTCATACTGCCATGCACAGTGTTTATGCCTTTGCTGTGATATCCTCATCAGTCTGATCTGAGCTGACCCATCTCACCATCATCTTTCAACATCTACCACCAACTGATGTTATTATCCCTCAGTAGAAATCAAGAAAAAAGCATGCAAACACAAAGTCACTTGCACTATTATTCCAATGACGTTTACCAAATGTGATGATGTCTGAGGAACTGTTGCCTCATCATTCATTTTCTTCATGTATTTTGGTACTTATACAGCACTTCTCAGGACAAGATGACATTACATTTACAGCATGAGAACTTCTTGTCATAGAGAAGGTGGAAAATCTACAGATCCAGAAGAGGAATTGTTGGAGAAATACGTGGATAAAAAAAAGGGTAATCAAAACCCAGCATCTCCCCTAAGCATGATAAAAATCAGTATCTTAAGGGAGAATTTTTCAACAAAATAGAAATAGCTCCTGCATAAAGTTACAAACATAAGGTCAGGCATTGCCAGCAGTTAATTAGCACCATAACAGTCCCACACTTGTAAAACACATAACTCTAACATGAACCTCAGCAAAAAAAAGTTGTTTTTAGTTTCTAAGTAGTTTTAAGTCATAGATACATGGATAACTACTACTCTGAAATTTAAAAAAATAATTTTGCAGTGCTAAACCTGATGGAGGCTATAAAACCAACTTTTGTTTACTATCTGTATATGAAATTATGTATCTGTATATGTATGTGCAACTGTTTTATCAAATAGCTGTTTGAAATGATTTGGTCATGTAAATATTTCAGTCGTAGTATTGCTTAATTATATGTAAGAGTTTGAGATTTTAAATAACTTTTTCTAATAAAGGTTTATAGTAGTTTTTAGGGTCTACAAGTTCTCTTTTTCCCCATAATGCTGCTAATTGATTCAAATCAATGAGTGCTAATTATTTGGTATTGATGTCAAGATTACTTCGGCCTTAGAAGATGTATAAAGATATGTGGCATGTAAATGGGCTAAAATTCAGGCAAAACCTCCTAAAAGCTAGTGCATTAGCCTTTACAAATTACAGAAATATTTTGAAATTAATTTTACCTAAGGAAAAAAGTTCCTTTAGATCTCATATTTTCACTGAAAGGTTAAGAATGACTTTATTGGTAGGCAAATTCTGACATCAAAACCAAAACCCCCCCCTCCCCCCCCAAAAAAAAAAACACCAACAAGCAACACTCCCCTCCCCGCCGCGACCACCTCAATATGAGAGCATCAGAGCAATGACTAGGCAAAAATTAGTTCTGTCTGCCTTTCTCACCTAAACATCACATTATCAAGAAACTTGTCTGTGCTGATGATACAGACTCTTTAAAAAAAAAAAAANTAAAAAAAAAAAAAAAAAAAAAAAAAAAAAGTATTTTGGGACAACACCTGTCTAGTAAAAAAGGCGACTTGACTACAGAACCCCAGGAAGTATTCTGACGCCCTGGGGAGTAACAAAGTTCCTTTTCCATTCCAAGGCACTCACACTAGGCCTGCTTAGCCCCTATTAGTACCATCACACTGCCCTAGAGACCAGGGGCTCCTCCAGTATGCACCGAAAGGAGGCTGGAAGGGGTCAAAAGGAGAAAAGATGCAGGGTGTGCAAAGGACAAACCCTGCATCAGTGTCAGTAACAACATCCATGGAAGTGCATCCCAAGTACTAACTTATGTTTTAGAATGGTCAAAGTCACACTGTAAATATTGGTGAAAAGAAAGTAGTAGCAGCATGGTCTGACAGGACCACCACACACTTTCCCACAGGCTGCCAAACCCTTGCAGCACATGGTTGCCTCAGGTCTGATTTTGCACAGAATCCGTTCCCTGGCCTGATTACGGGTGGGATCCTACGTGCTGAGGGCTGGGAGCGCTTCCCTGCTACTACACAACTCCCCTCACACACATGAAGGCGTTGCAAAAGGGTGTGGGGCAAGGGTACAACAAGCAGCAGCATCACCCTCCTCTGCAACACAAGCACAGCCTGTGGGCCGTGGGTTTGTGCAATCATGTAAATGATTATAAACACATGGTTCTGGGAGCAAACTGCACGTCATTTCCACACCCAGGCGCCTGAGCAGTGGCAAAGCACTCCTACAGAGAGCTGTAGTCACACCAACACGCTCACAAGTTGGGGATTTTCTAAGCAGTGCATTATTACAGCCCAGTTTGCACTTTCCTGTAGGTTTTTATTTGTATATTACACCACCTTTCTTTATTACTAGGTTTTCAATGGTTATTTTTATACCAGCAATACAAAAGTGTAGTTTGAGAATTGTCATCTTGGTTCTGGCAACTAGAGAAGTAAAAATTGCTCACCTGGGCACCTGAAAAAACACAGGAAGCCATTTGATATATGCCAAGAGAAATTTTGGCACAGAGAACAGATTTCTTCTCTCATTTTAAAAAAAGATTAGATGTGATAGAATTTTTGTTCCTCTTTTATTTGAAGATTATCTATGTAGCTCTTATTCAGCTAATTTTGTGGGTTTGGAGTTTTTTTTTCAAAGATATCTCAATAGAAGTATCAGGACATGCTTTGGCTAATTGCTCTTTCATCAGAAGGATGAATTTTCTCAAACCCAAGCATTTTTAAATACAGATGTTTCAGTAGTTTTCAACCTCTGCAGAGTTTTTAAATGTTTCCCTTACTGAAAAGGGACTTCTCAACATCTTGGAGGAAAGCTTTGAAACAAGAGTATTTTTACCAACAACAAGCTCAGAAGTGGAGTGAAACTCATCAGTTTGGTTAACTAACTACTCCACTCACTCTCACCCACCAACTCAAATTTGTTTATTCTTACTTCATTTCACAGGACCGGCTAATGTTTGAGACTCACGCTTTTTAAAACAGAGGAAAGGATCTACTACAAAAATACTCACCTGGATATTACTGCTAAAATATTAGCACAGAAAAATAAACCCAAATCTGAACTTACATATTTGATTTCAGAAAGAAATACCCAATGAAGATGTCTATAGAGCCATTGTCATAAGGAACCACCGTCATCAGTTTATTTTCTCCACAAGCTGAAGAGATCTAAACACTTTTACTCCATGTGTCTACTCTATGCATATTCGTAGATTTGCTTTGTAGTATCCAGTGCAGATACAGATTTGTCAGGTTTCACGAATGTACCTAGGACTTCTTTGTTGTAATCAGGCTTTTGTTCTATTTTACAATGCAAAATAAGGAATGAAATGTGCTCTGCCACTGCCATTGGGATTTGTACAACAAGGCAGCAAAACTAGCAGGTTTCCTCAATAGAAGAGCCAGATTTGTTAATTCCCTATTCAAGTATTTCTAGCAGATTTACTCCAATTTTTACTTAAAAAAAACCCAAACAGTTTACTTTCATTTGTTTTCTCTTCTCCAAGACAGTATCTGGGCTTTTTGTTGAAACCCTTTGTTTCTTTTACAACAGGTCCAAATAATATCCAGGGGTGGAGGGTGGAAAACTTCACAATGTCTCCAACCTCTGTAGCAAATACATCCAGGTAACAGATGTAATTATAGAAATAACTTATCTGCTTCAGACTTCTGAGGTTACTATTTGCCACAGATGAGCTGTAACTTGTATTGTTTAGTTTACTGTAGTAGCTCTGAAAAAGCAAGCATCTACACTTTCTGGACAGAAGTACCTGCGCACTTGTCCTGCTATACACTTTTCCTGCAGAATACAGCAAGCAGTGCTTACTTCAGGGAAAAAGCCCAGTAAAATATTAGACATTATGCACAGGGGTAAGATAATATTACCAAAAAAGTCCATGTTCATATATTTGGGCATGGTATTGCGATGAACCAAAGGGTTTTCCTTTCAGCAAAGGGCAGGAGGCTTGCTGCGTGGCCTCCTAGCTATCAGTAAAGGAGTTTTGGTTCTTGTCATGCTGCTGAGGACTCTCCCAGCCATACTTTGACTTAAGACACCTGCCTTACTCTGCGTTAGATGCATCTAGCTCTGGTTCAAAACGATACTCCGACTGCCACCCCCAGGAGGCAATCCCGACCTGCAGCTGCAGAAGTGCTTTTGACTGCAGTGGGTGTTGTACATCACACCAGAATTCCCATGATCAAAGGGGCAGCCCAAGGTTTAGGGGCAGGGTTTAGGGGTAGCTATATTCTACATGACACCATAATCCCAATCATGAAAGAAAAAGCTCAAGGTTTAGGGGTAATTTGCCTTGGCAGCAGAGCCTGCAGCATGGGGACAGGAGAGTGGAGAAGTATTTCCCCAGGACACGCTAGCTTGCCTGCATTACTCGTCAGGGTTTGGTCTGGGTTGGTTACAAGCCAGTCACTCTCTCCCCAGTGAGGGAGTTCCCAAAAGATTCTGGGGAGCACCACTGACCCTATTTATCTGCCCATCACCCTGGGGGCTCAGCTGCAGGGTTTTAAGATGTCTCTCTGTGCTGGTAGGATCAGCTGTAAGGCTCATTACAGCAGATGATGAAGCCATACTGGTCAGCACCACAGACAGAAGAAAACTTCCCAAGAGAAGGTCACTCACAGCCCAAAATCCTACCATGTGAACATATGGTTTCAACTCCCATAGAAAAGCAGAGCAGTATGATCTTTACACAGATCTTTTCTGGTTTATCTGATGCTAGTCATCCAGATCAGTCCAAACAACACAATAATATTCAGTTAAAGCACTGAAAATTACACTTACAATCTATATTTTGACCATTTTCCTCAAACAGGACATCTCTCAAGTCAGAACTACAAGTTTGGCCCTGATTGCTTAAGAGCAGCACTTACTTTCCCAAGTATTAAATGATTTTAAATAAAACATAAGAATATTTTGAGCAAAATAGGGGAAGTTTAAGAAAGAACAAACACTTATAACATCTTTTTGCCCCTGGAATAAGTACAAGCATTTTCTTTGGGAAAAACAGACACTTATCCACAAGGCTGTACAATGCTTGAACATAAAGTTCGCACGGAAGAAATCAGACAGCAACTTAAATGAACTAATTTAAGAAGTCTAGTTTCTTTCAGTTGCTATATAGCCAGATCTGTCAAATTACAAAGAGCAAAGAGGACTCATGGAGACAGTAAAATGGAAATTTTTCTAAAAATGGTTCACCTGGTGTTTAGATGACAATAGTATATGGATACATGCAAAGAGCATTGCTGTCTGTGGAGCAGTGACTGGCAGAGTACAGAGATAAAAGGGGTAACCAAAGTGAAATAATTAAGTGGATGTAAAATAGGGAGCCTGCAACCCTACAGGAAAAGCAAAGGTTTGTATAGCCATGCATTACATTCACAGAAGCCACAGTTTTAGAAAGCACATGAACGATGAAAAGCCTCTTTGCTTTAATGTAAATACTTAAGGTTAAACATACTGCTAGCATCCATAACATACTTAATTGTAGATAATTCTCTCCTGTTTTTAGTGTTGTGAACAGCAGAATTAGGCAACTCATAAAAGACCACAGACTAAAAAAGACAGATCCTTGTGTTACTTTGCTTGAGCCAAATTACTGAACTGAAAGGAAAAACCAGGAGGAGACATGAATTGAAGTATTATACTTGTGCATTCCATGAGCACAAGAAGAGCTGAGTTCTGGGGGAGGACTCATAGGTCCAGGGAGGCAGCACACTAAACTGGCTCCTATCTATTCTATTTATTTATGTTCACAAAGAGATACACTCTGTGCAAAGATTAATCACAGGAGACTCAAGTTAATACTATTTATGGACATACATATTAGCATAAAATAATACCAGCCCCAAACTGCTCCCTCAGGTTTTGATCGAGTGTTATTTATTAATAATTAGGTTTAATGCTCCCATCCACTAGACCTCAGAACTTGTTTACACCACTTCATGCCAAAGTTTCAAATACATTAAAGGGGAAGTTCATTATTTTTGATTTATAATTATCTATGACAAGAAAGATCTTAGACAAGGGCAGAAGAGAGAGGGAAATGATCTACTCATCCTCTGTTTATGCAACTACTACAAAGAAGCATGCGGTAGTTTTGGCCTCAGCCCAGCTACCATTCATCTCTATAGGTTTTTTTCTATGACTCTCATACAAGTATCATGAAGCCCTTTTTAATCTTGAAATAGCTCAGGTGTAGACAGGCCATTACTCCCAGTCTATAATTCCAAGCTGGTGCCTTATGGCTGGTGAACTATGAAGTGACAAAACAAACAAACAAAAAAATTGATACATGGCTTTATTGCTCTCCTGCAAATAAATTTTCCTGGAGACTGTGTGATTTGTGTCCTTCTTGTCCCCATGTCATTAACTACCAGCTAAGAAAGTCAACCAGACTTGTGCAGTTCTGGGAAACCTACGTAGTAAAAAAACCCAACCAGCCAAAACTGTTTCTAAACCCAGTAACTTCAGTTATGACACCTCTGGAGCCATGTTGTTCCCTGACACAACCTGTGCGCACCAAGCAGGAGTGCCCCAGCAGCAGCCCAATTTGCCCCCTCCTGCTGCCCAGACAGGGCTGCTCCAGTGCCTCAGCAGCTTGAGGGGCTTTAGCGAATACCTCTACACCAAAGTGAATCCCAGTCCCTCCCCTCAGGCTCTATCCTTGCAGCAAATGCAACTTGACAAGCAAGGCCTGGCAATTTCCCTGCCCAGCTCGCCACATCCCATTTCTGCCCGCCCCCTATTCATTAAACCTCACAAATGCATGGATCAGTGAGGAGTTTGTCCCCACGAGAAACAGTGCTTGGACATGTGCACTTTTATTATTAGGGTCCTTTCCACACTGGGGAACTAAATCAAAGCAACTTGTAATTTTATACCCATTATTTCCTTGACTTACCCAGTGTCTATGTCTTTTTTTCCTCCTCCCTTTCAGTCTATTCAAAATAACAAAAGCAAAACCCTAGTGATTTCTTCCTCTTTGCTAGAGATCCTTTCCAGTTTTGACCACATCCATGTACGTATGTATTTTATTCCAAGTAGCTCTTCATCTCATTACCCTTGTCTTAACCCTGGATCCCAGATTTATGGTTTTACTTGCTGTTTACTTGCCTTCAGTTCTGTGCCTTGTTTATTTTCCTGATGTTTCTCTGTCTCCTTTTGTAACATGATCCTAGACAGATAGACATGGCCTGAAAATTTTTGCTTTAAAAAAAAAAAGACAGACAAAAGAAACCTTCTCCTAATGATTCCTCCAGCAATAAACCTCTAACTTTTTTTAGATTAACATGAAAATTTCAAATTAATATGAACATTCACATATTTTGGTATTACTTATAGTCTGCATATTCTTGCATTTGCACATACAAAGTGTTTTACACTTGAATATAAAGCTGAAATTAAAATTAATAAAGCAGATTAATGGTTTGGTCCCTACCATCCATTCTAAACTGCATTTACAGTATCATTTCCATTACCACACACAAACATCTCACTCCTTGCCCCCCCCCCCGCT
>WBNM01028533.1:61303-78739 GCA_013399055.1 Ramphastos sulfuratus | reverse complement strand
CCCCCCCCCCCGCCCCCAACCTAAGCTGCCTTATCGTAAGGAGTTCCTCCTGACATAATTGGCTGCTCTGTTTTCGTTCCACATAGGCTTTCAAGTTCCTCACATTTTTGTGTGTTCTTACAGAATCACCAAGGCTGGAGAAGACTTCTAAGATCACCAAGTCCAGCCTATAACCTAACACCACAACACCAGCTAAACCATGCCACCAAACACCACATCCAATCTTTTCTTAAAGACCTCCTCAGATGGTGACTCTAACAACTCCTTGGGCAGTGCATCCCAGTGCCTAATCATCCTTTCTGTGAGGAAGTGCTTCCTAATATCCAACCTAAACCCTCCCTGGCACAGCTTCAGACTCTTGCCCTATCACAAGTTGCCTGAGAGAAGAGCCTGACCTCCACCTGACTACAACTTCCCTTCAGGTACTTGTAGAGAGTGATAAGGTCCCTTCTCAGTCTCCTCTTCCATGGGCTAAACACCCCCAGCTCTCTCAGCCTTTTTTCATATAACTTTTCCTCCAGCCCCCTTGCCAGTCTTGTCACTCTCCTCTGGACCTGCTCCAGCACCTCAATATCTTTCCTGCAGTGAGGGGTCCAGAGCTGCACACTGTGCTCGAGGTGAGGCATCACCAGGGCTGAGCACAGGGGCAGAATTACATCCCCAGTCCTGCTGGCCATACTATTGCTGATATAGGCCAAGATGCCACTGGCCTTCTGTGCCACCTGGACACACTGCTGGCTCACGTTCAGCCTGTTGTCAATCAGCACCCGCAGGTCCCTCCCAGATCCTTCCACCTCAGCTGTGCATGCAGGTTCTCCACAGACAGGGCTGCAGCAGGGAGCTTGGGCTGTCTCTGCAGCAGGGGGTAGCTCAAAGGATGGAATCTGTGCCAGATTACACTGGGCCCTGAATTTACTCTTCCTAGGTTTGGAAAGAAGCAGAAATACAGCTTAAAGCTATCTTTCACTCAACTCATACAAAAGATACTGCAAGAGCTATCCAGCTACAAATTCAGTTCTTTACTTTTGCCGAGGCAAAGGCAACCGAGGTGTTAAACCACTCCTTTCTCTGCTCCCATAGCTGCAGCTTGGTGCTTCCCCAGCTATGACCTTGCTCTCCTAGGCAACTGGGGAGGACAGCAGTGCAGCCTGAAGCTGAAAAGCTGTGCACCTTCTCTCACCCAACTCAAAGGCATTAGCACCTGACTTCTCAGTGCTGTGAATTACTGCCTGGATTCACATTTAGCAGGTAAGAGAGCATCAAGCAGTAAAGCAGTAGAGAGAGAGCATTGCAATTTTGAGGCAGCAGGTAAAAGACAGAAGCCACTGGTTATCTGTAAGCAGAAGAGGACAGAATATTATTTTTATACACAGATTACACAATCACCTTCAGGCCTATATTAATCATTAGTTTTGAGATAAGAGTTGTTATTCTTTTCTCAGTTAAATGTACATGTTTTCAGTCCCAAGATTATACCTTTAATGATCTCATTTCAATGTACTTTAGGTAGAGGCAAATGTGCTCATCTGTACTGTTGAAGGCAGTTAACCCAAGGGAAATACTGAGACAGGGAGAGATGGGAATCCAAGGCTAACAGAGTACACATCCAAAATAAATTGTGTAAGAAAGACTCTGACATAATAGCTCAGAAGAGGAGGCAGGGGAAGAGCAAGAATCCAATTACCGTCTCATTAAATCCTTATACTATTAAAAAATACACTGAAATTAGAGAACATCTACACATTATGATAACTTCCTTTATATAGATGGATGTATTTTCTAGTGACTAAGAGAAAGCAAGCAAGCAGAGCAGTTACTAATTTTATTGTGGAAGAAAACCAGACCACCACAGCGATTTCAAATTGCCCTGTCTGAAAGTGACCAAAAAGAAAAAGGGCTTCTGACTGCAGCATCTCTGAGAAGCTCTTCAGCCTCCTCACTCTTGTAAATGTTCTTTCAACACTGGATGTGCTTAGAGCTCTAAAATGCTTGCTTTGGGTCCCATTAGAAGAGGAGGTCTCCAGACAGATGCTTTATACAAAGCCTGTAGCTTTCCAAGTACAAATCTTTCATGGTGAAGAATTATCTATATATAAAAAATAATACTATGTTTCAGGTACTATTTTACTACATGACATTATTCCAGTTGAAACTCTAGCATTTCATATGTCTCAACAATGGGAAATTTTTACCAGAGAGAGTTCTTGAAACTATGGTCTGTATTAAAAGGTTCAATGGATAAAAGCTGGAGCTCAACAAATGCAAAGCAAAAAAACATTTCTAATAAAAAGGATAACTAACCCAGGACCAGGACGCATTTGTTATTCTAAGACTGCTTCTGAAGAAATCTCACTTTCCCTCCATGACATGGGAAGTATGCTTTAACTAGCTTCTGATGGTAAAGACATCTATTATCTGAGGCACACTTAGAAAAGTTTCTAACATTCCTAAGGTCCTGAAGTTATGAAGATGCCTTGTGTCTACAGTCTTCAATACGTTTAGCAAAGAGCCTATTTTCCAAGGATACAGGGGTATGACTGGAGGATACCAGCAAAAGTGAGATACATGGGAAGTTATAGGCCAAGTTCATTCCTTATCTTCTACTTATCTTTGAACGATCTAGAAGTCAGTAGACCAAGAGGATGTGAATTGTGAGCTAGACTGTTTATTTTTTTGAATCAGTGTTTCTCAGACTTGTGATCCCTTGCCACACATCACTCTAGATTAAAGTTGACAATTAAACTCTTTGCTGAGGCATCCCCCCATCACCAAGCTGCCTCCCAAACACCTGGTGGGACACACTGCAGCACATTTCACCTTGCAGCTACTTCTCAAAAGTCCATACCACATGTGCTGGTTTGAGGCTAATTGGAATATTTTAATAGAGAAAATTGTATTATAGGCTGTGAAAGGAAAACAATGGTGATATCTACTTCACGCATAGGCTTGCTGAGATGTTTAAGAATAAGTACTCAAAACATAAGTCAGTCAGTCTCTGGGGCACAGCGTCTTGGGCTGTCTAGCTTCTAGCTTTCTCCTCTTTCCTGAGTAATCTCACTAACCACTTTCCCTCTAACTCCCCTGGCCAATCCTCCAAATTCACCTTGCGCGTAAGGCAAACCTTGCGGTAAGGTATAGGGGTGGGGAGAAAGTGGAAGAGTGGTTGGAAGCCCCTCTTGGGGTCTCTGATTTCTGGGAGGGGAGTTGTGTTTCTGTATTACCTTTAACTTGTATATTTCTGTAAATATTCCTGTATATAGTGTATATATCTGCTTGTATATTGTGCTAAGCTGTAAATATAGCTTCATCTCTTAACTTCCACCCGGCTGAGTTCTAGTCTGGGTCATTTTACAATGTGGGGGGGTGGGTAACTCCCAAACCATCACATCACAGCAAGCTTCCACTTCACTTCTTACACGCCCATTGGGAATAATGGTTGCAAACGGTTTTATCTAACCTGTAGCTGTGCAAAGTTGAGTTCCATCTGGCCAGAGGTACCTGTCAAAATATGAATCTAAACATGTCCAGTTTGCTGCCATAAACCTCCTTCCTACAATAGAAGAAACTGCTCAAATTCGAACCCATACCCTGTTGCTTGCCAACTTGTCTAACTGAATCATCACATTGCTCTTCGAAGTTCCAGCTGTGATATTCATTTACTGCTATTGCCATTTACTTTACAAACTGCCCCCCTGCCAAGATCAGTTTGAAGTATTTTTTTTCATTACTGAAATATTCCTTCCAGTTATTTCTTAACCTTCAGCAGTATGTCTTTTTTTGCAAGCCTGCTGCATGCGGTTGCTTCTCAGTTACCATGACACCCACTAAAATGCAGAGGACTAAAGCTTAAGAACAGAAAACAGCCAAGTTTCATGAGAAGATGGACAAGTTGTCAAGCAGATAAGGTTAAATAGCAAACAGAAGCTCCTCAGCTGAAGTAAATCAGTGAAGTACTCTTAAAATCAGAATTATACATCTCTCCTTCCAACTCAGTAAATACCTTCAGGGATCAGAGAGCCGTACCTGCAATTTGTGGTGTTGGAAAACGTGCGTTGCTACAGATACCATTTTGCCATTTCAGGCTTCACAAGTCAGAGAGCAACTGATTCTAGGTATACACTTAGAATTGTTCTTTTCCCCCGCTCCTTTTTGCTGCTTCAAACATACTGAAATACTTAAGAATACTCAATTTCAAGCTATACTACGCAGTTAGAAACATTCAGTAGCAACAACAAATAACAACAATATGAAGCACTCACAATTCGTCATATTACAAATCTGACCATCACTCTGAAGCACTAGTGACCTAGCCAATAGGATGTCTGTTGCCTAATGTCTTCTCTTCTTGGTTTTCCTTTGGTCACATTACAAACTGCCTGACTTCCAAAGGGGCTGCTGAACCAGAAAACCCTATGCTGAGCTGCTGAGAGCAGATCAACAGAAATGCTCAGCACAGGGATACATCCAATTTCCCCTCTGAAAACACAAAAGCAGGCCAGCTGAAAATAGCTCTTAGAACATTATTAAAAAAGAGACTCAGAAAAACCTGTGTCTTCACCATTCACTTCTAATGGCTACTTTCTAATCTAACATGCCATTTATTAAGAGGAATCTCTGCTTTCCTAGCGCCACACAAAATAAATACACCTAACTCATCGCGCTGATTCAAGTTTCAACAAGTTCATAGAAAGCCATTATTTAGGGTTTTGTGAGCCTAGGACTCTCTAACATGCATCTTACCTTGGAGCTGCAAAAACTATCATCATGTTGCCTGCTTATCCTGGCAGAAACTCAGGCAATCAGCCTCGCTTTAATTTCCATGCTTATCTCGAATCTCAGTCCACAGCTGTGAGCCAGGAACACAAAGTTGTGGCACTACTGCTTGAAATCTACAGCATAAGGGGACCACACCAAAGCAAATTGGTGGGCAAGGTCACTCCAGGTAATACTTGTTTCTGAGGCTGGATTGAATTGCTCCTGAGGGCTGAGTGAGATACAAAGACTTCCAGTGCAAGCAGCTGCTAGTCGGTTCAGGTGAAGGATGGTTTGAAGGGCATGCTTTGATGTCAGTGCAGATAAAGCCTCAAAGGTTGGTCACTGACTTATCTAGATTTTAGGCACCTGAATGCTTCAGTGGCTCTAGCATCTGTCTAATACTACATTGGAAGCTTGTGGCTTGTCAGAAAGTTGAGAGTGACTTGAAGCATCCAATACTGACAAATACTGTTTTTGTTTGTATTTGGTTTGGTAGAAATCTCTTCTTTCCTTTTCCAATCTAAATATCTTCCACCTCAGTTCTGGTCTTTCCATAAACAGAGACTACTAATTGTGACTGATGGAAAACAGATTTAAATAATTAAATTCATACTGCATGGGAACTATGATGAAATGGAGTTTGAGACTTCATCAGTGAAAGCCTAATATTTTAACTCTACTAACTATGCTTCTGATGCTAGAATTGTCATAAATAGATCTTAATGAATATGCTGTCATTCTAAAATTATCTACAAGATTGTAACCTATTTTAAATAAAAAGAAACAGATGAAGAAAATAAAAATAATATGTCATTAAGCAATTTACTCTACAAGTTCAGTGACTTGACACTGTCCATGACAAATACATAGTGCTTCAAAGAGCAAATCCTCCTACAGTATATCTAGATTCCATGGGTTTAAACACTAAAAATTCCTCCTTTGTTCCTGCAGTTATTATAAAGCATCAAATTTAATTACACTACTATAAATTTAAGGCAGTTACTTAAAATTTTCATCTTGTTCTATACATATTAAACAACTATCAGCTTTTCTTTTCCAACAAGATTTTAAAGGGGGACTATTTTCAGTGTAATAATTTAAACAACAAAATGCTTGCAGTTCTCCCATTGCAATACTGCATACCAAAGCTAAGCTCTGGCAGCCAGGTTGGTAAAATCCTTTGTAATCCATAGCATGCTACTCACCTGAATTGCCTGATGAGTTTTAGTAAATAAAGAGAGATAAAATTAAGCAACTATATGCTGTGGATTTTGTTGATGTAATGGAACTTTTAGGAACTACAGTTACAGATTTAAGAAATAAGCACACAGACATAGATATGTAAATTGGCATTTATCAAAAGGTATTGAATGACCTTCTTGGAAGCAGAACAATGAAAAGCAGCTAACATTGTGTATGAAATATAAACACTTAAAGAAAAGTGGAGGTGAAACTAAAACTCAGTTCCATATCAGGTTGGATCTGGAAAGTTCCTACTTTCTTAGCCACATGTTCTCAGGTTGGTTCAGTGCACCAGCCCCACCATTATCATGTCATAGATAAAAAAGGAGCAATTAGTTGACTGACCTTCAAAATAAACCCTCAAGAAGGGGTTATTTCTGATCTGGTTTTCATTAAGGCTGTACAAAAAACTGGTATCATAGTTGGGGTGGGCATAGGGCAGTGCAGTGTGGAGATGAGATGAGCCCACAGAGCTAACTGAAAGAGTGGTTGCTGCTGCAGCTTGGGCTCCCAGGGGAACGTAGGGTTGCAGTCTGCTGGTGTGAACCTGGTCAGGCTCTGCCTGCTGAGCTTTATCATGCTGTATTTCCTCAGCAGCTTCGTATGTGGGAGTTTGTGGTTCTTCCTTACCCTCTCCTTCCCAAATTCTACTGCTGAAAGTATGCACAGTAGCATTGCAAACAGTGTGAGGAACTGATAATAGCTTTTCCTCAGCTCTAGCAACCATTTTTAACTTTGTGACACTAAAGCGTGCTCCCAGGAGGCTGGGGAACATAATGCTGAATAAGTCTGCAAAGTTTGAAAACTATCTAGATTAAGGCTCTCAGCACTGTTAATATTAATGCAGCTCATTGAGTATTGTAACTTTAGGCATTTTTTTCAATAAACACTATGAGTTTGGAGGTCTCTTGCTGAATTAGGGAAAGTTTTATTGCATGGCAGCATTCTGAGCAACACTGAAGATAACCAAGATGTTCTGGCTGAGAAATTTTTGTTTGTTGTTTTCTAGTACTGCTTCTACTAAGGGATAATTCTGCAAAATAATGTGTAGGCTTGCTGCTTAGCTTAACAGAGACAGTGAAGAACCTGACCTGAGCAGAGCTGTAGAAGAGATGTGATGGTATTTTGCTTTTGTTCAAGCTTATGACACAGTACAAGCCCATTACAGTAGCTAAACTACAATAAATATTTGACCTGTGAGTGCTAGAAGGTAATTAATCCTTATTTCCTTCCCCCAATTACATAAATCTGAATGACAAGCCATTTAATCTGGGTAATACTTAACAGTCTCTGATTGCAGCTGTTAATATTACCCAAAGGAATACAAGCTCTAGTCAAGAAAGCTGTGGTAACACCTTGCTAATGAGAACCATACTTGAGGTTGCTCAGACTAACAGTTTGATTCTCATAAACAAATTGATTTGATTTTTTTTTTTTTTTGCTTTTATAATGACAGGATCAGTAATAAAGCCCAAATATACACGAAGTCTAAATTTTTGGAAACTTGTTTGGAATGCTTCTGAATATCCTGGAATTAATTTCAGCTTTTCCTCTCATGCAGGTAAGACTATTTCTTTCTCCTAATAAAGAACTGCTTTCAGGCTAGTTTCTGTAATTACCATTTTTAAAGCACTTAACAGCCATTAACATATAGGCTGTACATAAGCACCAACTCTAAAAGTCATGATGAGTGTCTGAGTAACCCTTGAAAGTACTAAGAATTTGTTTGTTTTCTGTTTTCTCTCTCTTTCACCCCCCCGGATTGTGTTTCAGGAAAATCTTTCCTGCTGAGACTTGGGGATCTTCGGTTTTTCCCTTATGGAAAGCAGGCTGCACTCCAAACATTTGTATCTGAGATAGACAGAACAGAATAACCTGAAGGGGCTGCTTATCATAGCAAGTATCAGGGCCATAAGATCCTCTCTCTTCAGGATTATTTTTTTTTTTTCCAGGGGAAAAAGACAGTATTCAGCACAAACTTACACTGTGACTTTTTTCTTCTCTAGCTAAACCAGGGTCTCCCCTAGGAGCCTGTGGAAGTCTCTACACTACTGCCTCCTGGAAGATGTTGTTATCTGCCTACAGCAAAAGAATACTGTGAAGAAAGAACAAATCTCCAGCCTTCTGCTTGGCTTTTCAGGTAGTATCTATTGGTTCTGTCTTTGAAGAGAATGTCTGAGAATTCATTCTGTGAAGTCAGGCTCTTGGATGCAGATAATTTTAATGTTTAGTGTTGTCTACATGTTGAATGTTTCTATTTCTCAATGCTCTCAGCTGCCTTTGGACTTAATGTGATTGGATAGGGCTGGGTGATAGGTTGGACTGGATGATCTTGGAGGTCTCTTCCAACCTGGTGGATTCTATGACACAGATTTATGTGATGAGAAAAGGCATTTTCTAAAGGAAGCTAGAGTGTAGCACTGAGCTTTACCATTGCCATGCAGAAGACACTTTTTGTTTTATAATTCAACAATATTCTGTTACGTTGTTGCTAATATTGAAAAAATATCCCAAAGAGTACTGAGGAAGTGTAAAATGTTAAACCTTTCTTATCTTATTGTTCTTCCTAGGGACCTGGATTTAGTTAGCTGAAGCTAAATTAAAAAAAAGGATTTCAGCATGACTGCCTAATCAAAACTGTCATTTTGGGTTGCACCATTATGAGGTAGCAAGAATTTTCCTAAGGCTTCCCAACTCTGTATAGTTTTCAGATTGTACTGTACACTTCAGTGTAACATCTGTGTCTTGATTTTTTTAAATACATAGCTAAGTACTCTACAAGTTGTTCTTGCTCTCTATCTGTATGTATATGTATATAACTAAACCATAATTATTGAAATATAAGTAGTTAAAATTTGCTTATTCTAGAGCAGCACAACTACACAAAAAGAGTTTGATTTGCTTAGACATGGGAGAAGTAAGAATGTGCTATCAAGGAAGAGAAAACAATGCAGGAAACAAGTTACTAATTAGAGAGCATACAAGGTAATTGAAATAAGGTTATAGGCTTATATTAATTTGCCAGCATTTTTGATCATAAAATGTAATCTCAGAAAAGTCTTGAAGACTATAATTTGACCTGATCCTGTTGCCACTCTATGGCAGTACTAACAGCCTAATTCAGATAAATTGGGAAGTGTCTTTCTCAGAAAAGCTTTGGGAAGGTGGGTGGCTTTCCCTTCACTTTGCTGATTTTATTAGTTTGCAGGACCAGGTGCTGATTACCTAAAACTTCAATGATCCATTTTATAGTCATATAATAAAATTTAAAGAAGAAATGGCTTCAGAAACTGATAAGAATTCTGTGTGGCCTATTACAATTAGTGATTATATGAGTCCAATGTCTTTTTCTCCCTAAGATTGTCTTTTATTACATTTGTGCAAACCTTTTTGGTAGAGCTGATGGACTGAATGATTGTTTAACAAAACAGTTATTGGAAAAAATAGTTATTGGAAGCAATTGTTGATGGCCAAAGGAAGATGGCTGAAAAAATGTTAATTATACTGGAGAGCAGAACAGTGTCAGATAACATTTGAAATAAAGATGAAATACAGATACGCAAATGTAAGTCAAAACATGAATGTTACATTTTGTAGAACTGCTTCTGGAGATAGGGACAAAAAAGTAATGAAGTTTCGGGGAAAAAAAGGCTCTGCTGCAGCTTGGTGTTATTTAGCACTGTGACCTACTATGTGAGCAAAACCCAGCAACATTACTGAAAATAGGTTTCCACAGTGGTTTTGTATGAACTGTTGTTTAATACCATTACAAACAGTTTAAATATTACAACTGTGACTCAGTTATTTTCAATAGCAGTGGATACCTTATTAGGATTTGCTCCCACCAAAGCTGCTTTCCTTAACTATGACAGTTGGACTACCCCTGCTAAATATAGATTATAGAAGAAAGGTGCTAACACTTTCACATACACATTTAGAGAAATAATATAAATAAGGTGATATTTTGTAAACTAGTACTTGACAGAGGCACAGAATAGATGCTCTCCTATGGGAATTTTCTGTATTTCCTCTGAAATTTCTGGGAACAAATAGCTGCCTTTAGTTAGATATCTGAGATTTTTTTTTTTTTTTTAACTGTTATTTCAGGCCAAATTGCAGCAAGAGACTGGCAAAGGATTGCTATTAGAGAGCTCTCAGGCAAGCTGCCCAATATAGTTTTGCCAATACATTGATCTTCAGTACCCATGGTATGTCTGCTCTGACTTTTCCAGTGTAGAGCTAATTTTAAACAAAGTTCTAGTGCCAATTTAGTCCTGCTGTAATCATGGCCTTGGTGGACCTGCCAAACTTTGTGTCTTGGTGTGGATTTGGGGAACATTTAGAAACCAGTTTGCTTGAGTGTGTTATCAGGTGTTAGTAATATGAGTGGAGTTAAATACTTGCCCATAAAGCTTCTGTGCAATACTGCAGGCTCAAATCTCCGATCTTCGATCAGGTTGAACGGAGGGTCTGTTCCAATGGTTTCACAAAACTCAGTGTTTTTCTTTAAGGCTGTGTATTTTAGAAGTACAATTTTGCATGCAGTGACAGGACAAGAGGTTAATGAGTACAAACTTGAATAAAGAAAGTCCCATTTAAACATGAGAAGAAACATTTTTGTTTTGAGGGTGATAGAGCACTAGAACAGACAGCCCAGACGTGGCGGAGTCTCCTTCTCTGGAGTCATCCAAAATCTGCTTGGGCAGCATTCTGTGCAGTCTGCTGTAGGTGAATCTGCTCTGGTAGTGTGGCTGGACTAGATGATCTCAAAAGGTTTCTTCCAACACCTATCATACTGTGATTCTGTGATGCAGCATTCAACAGTACTGTAAAGAAAAACACCAGCAAAGCTCTTGTCTTATAAGCAAACTAAAATACCAATGTATAGAATGCTTAGGCCAGACCTGATTTAACTTGAGTAATATTTGCATTAGGCTATAGCCAGACAAGCAAAAATAATTAACTCTATCATTAAAACTACTGTATTTGTATAGACAATCTTCAGCCAACATTTTCACTGATTGCCCTGTTTCTCATATTTTATTAGTTATAATAAAATAACTGCCAAAACCATGGCAGCACCTATAACAGAACAAGCAGAAATGGAGTAACAGAATAGGGAGGAAAAAAACCCATCAAACCCCAAAAGTCTTGCACTNCCTTCCCTTGTCCACTGTCGCTGTGACTTTATCATATAAAGCCACCAAATTTGTCAGGCAAGATTTGCCCTTGGTGAAGCCATGCTGGTTACCACCAATCACCTCTGCTTTGTTTTCCATTTGCCTTAGCACAGCTTTCAGGAGGATCTGCTCCATGATCTTGCCAGGCACAGAGGTGAGACTGACTGGTCTGTAGTTCCCAGAGTCATCCTTTTTTTCCCTTCTTGGAGGTGGGTGTTATGTTTTCCCTTCTCCAGTCAGCAGGAACTTCACCAGTCTGCCATAACCTTTCAAATATGATGGACAGTGGTTTAGCAACTTCACCTGTACTAGTGGGAGGTGTCTCTGCCTATGGCAGGGGGTTGGAACTAGATGATCCTTGAGGACCCTTCCAACCTTACCATTCTATGATTCCATGATCTGCCTGTTCCCTCAGGATCGTGGGTGGATCTCGTCAGTAAGTATCAAAGATGAGGCCATTTTCGTGAATTCACAAACCCTCTCAGATGTGATATTACTTCTGTGAAATTTTAAGTAGATGTCCATGGCAAAGGACATCAAGACCTATGGTTTGAGACTAGAATTCCTTGTTGATGAGATCATCTGTGCTATCAGCTTCCTAAGCTGGTGCTGTCACAGCATCATCCTTTATCTTTACTTGCAGCGTGATCCTGGCTCTGCACTAGTTATGTCTGGCTAAACTTTCATAGATGTTGGCTGCAGTAAATTTACTCCCTTTGTCTGCCAAGCAGGGTGGAGGCTTGGGAAATAGAGTGCAGTTATTTGACAGCATCCATGAAAATTTGCCTTATCTATCTTAGAAATGTCTTCTCTCTTTCCCAGACTTTCTGTCTGCAACTGGGAAGTTTTAGGCTGTTGCATCTCTTGAGAACGAGATCTTAGCTAACTCTTTTTTCTTTACCTGTTCGTTTTAGTAGAACAGAAAATTTACATTATAACTGCCTGTGATCAGTATGTTTGTGAGCCCCTGTTTCCTATAGGAATGAAGAGGAAAGAGAATTTTAATTCTTGTTTTCTTGTCACTTCTGCTGTATCTTCCATACTTTGTTTGAATACAACAGGTTCTTTATACAAACATAATTTTATTGGCTATGTCTGGTGCAACTTGTTTGAGCACAGCCTTACAGCACTTGGTTAAACAATGGGAGAAACATGAATTATGCCTTAGCAGTGACTCTAAATATATTCTTGAAAAGGACAGCAAGAAAACAAAAATGAACCAAATGTCTAGCTTCTGGGAGGGAGGAGGTTTCAGTTCTATCATGTACGGTACTTAAAATGATCTCCCCAAAGTCAGCTAGAACAGCAGTTTCATTTGTTGGACATTAAAGGTAGAACTAACTGTGACTTTGCTAGGAAGGTTGCCTATAGAAAAAGGAGCTCTTTCCTTCTTGAAGTCTGTCATATCCTTACATGAAACAGACAGGATGTTTCCTACAACTTAGGAAGTGGCAGCAGGCAATCTGAATTAGTAGGTTCAGTATGAAGGTTTTGACAGCCTGTGTGCAATATACACAGTGCAGCTAGTAAGGTGAAGTTTGAGATGAACAAATCTATATTTCACTAACAACCAAGTGTGGCTCTACTCCCTTGTCACTTGCTTATATTACCCATTTTGGCACCTTTTGTCTGCTCCTGTTAACTTCTTTTCTTGCCCAGCAGGACATGCTGTGATGAAGACACTGCATTGCCTGCTGCCTCCTACCCCTGAAGTGCAACAGCACAGCTTTCCCATGGCTCTGGCTTGCATTTGTCTGGGGGGATCCAAAACATGGATAAGCACTATGCTGCAAGCCAGGACTTTATGCCTAGTGGCACTCCTTGCTCATCAGAAGACTTGCTAAAGGGTCTGTTTCTTAGGCAGCAACCTTGCCTCAGAAACCCTCGCCAGGCCAGGAACTTCATATGTGTGCACAACCTGTGACCCTAATGCATGGACTTCCTGCTTCTCCCATTGCAAATCCTGAAATGTAGAGCCCTGGAAATGGGCAGGTAAGAGAAGCTGGAACATCTGCCTGAGATTGCACTTGGTTCTCATTATCATTTCTGCAGGAAGTGTGATGCACAGCCCTATAAACCATTAGGATATATCTGTAAACACTCAAGGAAAAAAGACTTTAAAAAAGAAAAAAAAAAAAAAGTAAGGATGAATTTAAATTGTGATGGTCAAAATGGACTAAACCTTGTACAGAAGGCCTTCTTGCACATTAAGCTCACTTTGATCCATGTTTTCTCACAAAAGAAATCTTTTATGCTTCCCTTCAAGCTTAAAAAATTTATCATAGACATCTGATAAAACTAGAAATATGGAAAATTAATCTGATTTTTAACATGGTCATTTAGTATTTGAATTTCCTTCTTTCATTTGGTTACTTCACCTTATTTATGTAACTTTAAGGACAACATAGTAAAACACAAGATCAGTTTTCCTCTGTAATAATAATTCTGTAGATCTGTTACTAACACATGTACCCTCCTGCTGGCTACCTCACATTTTCAAATAATCATCTATTTTTCCTATGCCTTCTAGCATGCAATCTTTCTAGTTACCAAGGTCACAAGGAAGTTTTAATGTATTTTGGTGCAGTTTTTCTTATACATGCACTATAAGCGTAATAAAAAAAATGATAGATTGCAGTCCTCCCATTAAGCTTAATTCCACCTTCTGGTACAGATGGGAGTCCATCAAGATTAAAAACACCATGGGAAGAAAATATATTCATTCAGCAGGTGCCTCTTCAGCCTCTAGACAGAGTACTTAAAAATAGCTTTTCTCTTGCTCTTTCACTATTTCATGCACAGTAATAACCTCTGGCAAGTTTGGTTTTTGTTTCGTTTTTTTTCTTCTTTACCCCCTTTGTTCTCGCTGGATTGTATGTTGAAAACAATACAGTTCTGCTTAAAACTGTTCTAGGTTTTATTTCTAAAATAAGTTTTATTGAAACTGTATGTAGGGTGGCACTATTCTGGCATACAACAACATTCGATCTTCCTATTTTTTTCTGCCAATGCATTGATCTGCAGCATGACTCCTATTTTTACCCCTACTGTTTGAAGTAGTCAGTCATGACCACGTTTCCATTAACAACTAGGCACTGAACCATTTTAATCTGTGACTAATATAAAACTGTAACATTTTCATTAAATCCACATAAAGTCTCAGCACCATCATCAGCGCTGGCAGAGTAGTCCTGTTTCTTGAGTTATGCATTTGCCATTGTCAGTCATTTATACTGATTAGACAGCCAACTTTTTCCTTCACTCCCAAGTAATTGTACTTAGTAATAGTTTCCCAGATGTGATTGATGTATTTGCAAATCTAACTGGTAAAAGGAGAACACCACAAAAGAAAAGAAAGACAGAAGAATAAACAATAGAATGAAGAAATAGGAACAAGTAGCCCCTTAACATGGATACAGTTTGAAAGGAGAGACCTCGCGTCTCCTAGCTCTAGGAAGAGAGTAGAACATCACAGGATGTCAGGGGTTGGAAGGGACCGAGGAGATCATCGAGTCCAACCCCCCTGCCAGAACAGGACCATACAATCTAGCTCAGGTCACACAGGAATGCATCCAGACAGGCCTTCAAAGTCTCCAGAGAAGACTCCACAACCTCTCTGGGGAGCCTGTTCCAGTGCTCTGTGACCCTTACAGTAAAGAAGTTCCCCTTGTGTGGAGGTGGAACCTCCTGTGCTGTGGCTTACATCCATTGCTCCTTATCCTATCACAGGGAGCAAATGAGAAGAGCCTGTCCCCTCCCTCCTCACTCCCAGCCCTCAGATATTTATAAACATTTATTAAATCCCCTCTCAGTCTTCCCCAGACCAAAAAGCCCCAGGCCCCTCAGCCTCTCCTCATCAGGCAGTGCTCCAGTCCCCTAATCATCATTGTAGCCCTCCACTAGACTCTCTCCAGCAGATGCCTGTCCCTCTTAAACTGGGGAGCCCAAAATTGAATACAGTACTGACCAGGGCAGAGTAGAGGGAGAGGAGAACCTTTCTTGATCTGCTGGACACACTTTTCTTAGTACACTCCAGGATCCAATTGGCCTTCTTGGCTACCAGGGCACATTGCTGTCCTATGGATGACTTTTTATCCATCAGGTCCCTCTCCACAGGGCTGCTCTCCAGCAGATTACCTCCCAGCCTGTACTGGTACAGTTTATTATTCCTCCCCAGATGCAGGACTCTGCACTTGTCCTCGTTAAACCTCATGTAAAAGGTTTAGCACACTATTTTCTTTGTAAAGGGAAAAAATGCATACGGGCTTTTGTAAACTTAGGGAAAAAAACCATCTTACCGAAGTGAAAAGATTAGAATTAGATTACTTGTGCAGACTCAGTTCCTGCCTGCTCCAGGAATATAAGGTTTAAATTAATTATCTGTTTACATATTTATTATTACAGGGCTGCTTTGTCATTCTGTGGGAAAGGTGAGTGATGTTCTGCGAGGATGTGGTGTTCACAAGAGAAGGAAGCTGCTCTTTGCAAAAGCATCCCCTGCCAATTTGTCACAAAAAGCACAAGCTGAGCAGTGACTAAAGCGTAAAGCTTCAGCTGGTAAGAGAGGGACCTGGCTGTAGGGCTGCTCTTCTGCTACGTTGTTCCAGCAGGGACAAAGGAGAGGTTGGGAGACTCAGGTAAGCTCAAACATCTGTTTTAAACACTCAGGAAGAGAAAAATACAGTAAGTGATGCTATGAGAATGGGTAAAGAAACATAGAATCATAGAATGGTAAGGTTGGAAGGAGACCTAAGGATCATCTAGTTCCAACCCCCTGCCATAGGCAGGGACACCTCCCACTAGCACAGGTTACTCAAGGCCTCATCCAACCTGGCCTTGAACATGAAGCGTAAAATGATAAAGAGGCAGTATTAAAACTGAGTGACAGAGAGCTAGTGGGCAGTCAGACAGCTTTTAACGTGGTTAGCTAGACTTGGGTGTGGGGTCCAGGCAGAGGAGCTATCTTCTGTCTGTGGTCTGTGCTTCCCGGGAGATGATACATCAACACGGCTGAGATTAGCATTCAAAAGGTAGGAAATGGCAGACATGAGTAATCTTTGTTTTGCTCTCGTGTGTGTGGCATGATAGCAACACGATCAAATACTTTGTTTCTGCAGGGCCGCAGCTTTTCTCCGTACACTGGCTGGATGCTGCAAGCAGCCATCCCACGCACTTAACGAGTGACAACTATTTTATGTTTTTCTTGTGTTCAATGAACAGTGTCCTATCTTCTACATCAGATGGTAACAGAACCCTGGTGAAGCACTCCTACAACGGCCACAATTCTGTAATACATGTAAGAAGCTGGCCTTCTACAAATAAAAATTATGGATTTTTATATTTTTTCCCCATCTTTAGGGGAAGAGGGCCTGCATAACTGAGTCTGAGGCGCCCAGATCTCCGCAGCGCTGTGGAGAAGCCTGAGGAGTGAGACGAGGTCCCGCTGGGAACGAGTACGTCCCTGGGCTCTGAAAGCACCGGCGCGGCTGAGACACAGCAAC
The DNA here is from genome assembly GCA_013399055.1 of Ramphastos sulfuratus. Taxonomy (NCBI): domain Eukaryota; kingdom Metazoa; phylum Chordata; class Aves; order Piciformes; family Ramphastidae; genus Ramphastos; species Ramphastos sulfuratus. The sequence continues at coordinate 62,061 of WBNM01028533.1, read as the reverse complement.
GACGACCGGGTGACTAAGGCCCTTCGCCACCGTCGTTTCTTCCAGAGGAACTGGTTATAGTCACGCAGCGGTGCAAGCCGGGGGCCTCCCGTTCCTATGGCAGCGCCAACGCCCGCCGCCGGGGCGGGGGCACGCGCACGTGCGCGCGAGCAAGGGCTTCAAACCCTCCCCGCGCCCCGACGTCACGCTGTCCCAATCACCCTTCCATCGCTAGCTAAGCTCCGGAGCGGCACCTAGGCCACCGACTGCGGCTGCGCATAGGCCTGTGCGGGGCCGGCACCGCCCCTCTGTCCCGGGCTGAACCGTGTAGTCGCGGCGGCACCCGCTCGGCTCCGCTTTGCCCGCCTGTAGCGTCATCGTCCGGCGCCAGCAAGGGGGCGGGGCGGGGCCTGTTGCTCGGTTACGGCTGTCATCTCTGTGCGCCGCCGCCGTGCTTGCTCTCTTGCCCGCCCTCCCCGCCCCCTCCCGGCGCCGCAGGAAACGAGCGGATCCCGGGGCGCTGCTGCTTGCCGCCCCCCTGCGCCCCGTGCCTGGCTCTCTCCTGGTCCGGCCCTGCCCCGCAGCCCAGCGCCCCGTGCCGTCGCTCCCACATGTGGGAGAGCGGAGCGGCCGCGGCGCCGAGCCCCGCCGCCCGGCTGCCCCGCGCCGCCCGGCTGGGGCCCTAGCGGCTCTCCTTGGCCGCTGGAGCCGAGGCCCGGCGGCGCCCGCAGTGCATGAGAGCGGGGTGGTGGCCGCGGCCCGAGCCACTCGCCTCCCGG